>JBCJKH010058391.1:7466-40369 GCA_039877255.1 Loriculus beryllinus
AATCATAGAATGGTTTAGGTTGGAAAGGACCTTAAGATCATCTAGTTCCAACCCCCCTGCCATGGGCAGGGACACCTTGCACTAAATCGTGTCACCCAAGGCTCTGTCCAACCTGGCCTTGAATAATTTTCATTAAATTAAGTGGGTTTTTTCCCCTGTCACTTAAACTTTACCTGCTCCCCATGCCCTCCCAGCACAGCTACTGAGCCTAGCATGTTAAGCATGTTGCTTCACATAATCACAATCCAGTTTCCCAGGCAAAAAAACTTACTTGCCCTCCCCTGTACTACTGCAACCTAGCTGCTCTTCAGAAAGACTCCTCAGTCCTTGGACTGCTCTGTGTAATTATGCTCAGGACAAGAATATAACATAAAGTAAGTAATTATAATGGTTAAAAAAAAGGCAAGACTTCAAAGTCAGGAGGTACTGCTGCAGGAAACACTCCTCCATGGTGACCAAGGATACTGGGAGAATGTTCGCAAATCTATGAACAGGCTCTGATCTCAGTGAGACTTGGATCAGTCCATTGAAATGAACTACTTCAAAGCACTATTCCTGTCCATCAGATTTGTTTATCTTGCCACTGTGCATCAAGGTGCTTCCCTCTCATCTGTAAAGATGTAGCAAAAAATAAAACCTATTGAATCTGAGTAGAATTGTTAATAGGCATTCAGCACACAGACCCTATGGCAGCACTGCCAAGCAAATAATTCACAGAAAGTGCATTTGTTTATTAAGTTGCCTCTATCTTTTATTTTTCCCCTCAGGACTAATAGCAACTTACTCTTTTTGTGTTTTTAATGAAAGCAACTGTTATCTGAAAACAATCCCCTAAAATTCATTCTTCACCACTACTGTTCAGATTTAAAGCAAAACATTTTTGCCAAACAAACCTCACCACGCTCAAAGTAAGTTCAGCATAACAAAATTAACATCATTTTAAGTCTTCAGCAGCCTGGAAAAGAAAATCTTGAGGGAAAATAACAGGGTTCAGTGATTGGCTATTTGTGTACAACCCAACCCTTCCTCCACTGATGGCAACGGGAGAAATGCCATTGATTTCAGAGGCTGCAGATACTACGTTTACACTCAATCTGCACTGCTTTAGGGAGCAACTGCCACTGTGAATTATAACACTCTGAGAAGGAAATTCACAAACTATGGGAATACTATGACTTTCATTTCCAAATCATAGGCAAGTACAACAAATTTTACATAACACTGGAAGACAAGACTTCCTTCAGGATACATCCATACCATTATTCCCTAGAACAAATCTGTCTTTAGCCCAGTGTCAAGGCTTGGGTGTGAGGACAGACCTCAGACCTTGTGCACAGCATTCCCCCTGAAGGCAGTCTCCAGACTGGGCTCCATCTACTGCAGAACACAAAGCATTTCCACAAAGTCTTTTTTCCATATCTTGGATGAATTCCACTGCCTATTTTTTAGCCAGTGCTCATAGATTTTTTTATTACAGTATTTATATGAGGTAGCCTGGAGATGTGTCATATTCCAATGGAATATCATTCTTTTATTAAACTATTACATTTGTTAATTTAATAAGCTCCTACGTAATCTCATTTGGAAAAATGGATCATACAGTAAACCATTCATAGCGCTCTCTTCTGATAGCCCTGGCCTTGAACAGATCAGCAGTCACTTGAGCGGAGCAAAAGGCAACTTCTAACCAGGTACTTAGGAAAACTGTTATAAAATGAAAAACAAAAAAATAAAATGACATGGCTCTTCCAAACCAAAGTACAGTTCATAAAACATTTAATGCAAGAAACCAGAACTCATCTACCTTTACAGTGAGTCGCCTATACTGTATTTTGAAAGTGCCTTAAGAGAAAATCTCATGTTAAGTAAAACGGAAGGCTTTTTATTCTGTTATGCAAATATCAATAGCAGGCTAAAACTGACAGAATCCACCACAAATACCTGTTCTCTCAAAAAACTATCCTCACAACAAAAATGCAATGAGAACACTTTGACATTAACTTACAATGGTAAATTTTGTCTAAACACTGTGGGGATGGGGAAAGCTTAGCAGGAGACGCACAAATGGCTTTGGAGTTGCCCCAGAATGGTTGGCAAGCTTCACTCAGGAAGAGAGGGATGCAAGGAATAAGACTCAATGAGGGGGCAAGAGGAGGACCAAGGCAGCCCTCGCTCATCTTCCCCTCGATTCTTCCACCAGAGCTGCCATAAGTGCTTGTGGCAAAAAACAACCCTTTGGCCTCCTAGCAGCTTCCCTGAGGCACCTTCCCTCTTCCCAAAACGTTTTATCATTCAGCCTCCCCAGCCCTTAGATACCCACCAACCTCTATGCCTGTACATACCCAAAAGGCTGCTTTATCACAGCAGTTCGGTTCATGCAACAAACTGTTGTTTTTCTGCCTTGAATGACTTTTCCCATCAGGGAGCTCAGCACTGGATCTGCAAATAGACCCCCACGGCTGTGTTCCATGCTCTTAATGAGCCCTGGTCACTGCCCTTTGCCATGCCCCCACCCTGCTTGTGCATCCTCCACTGCTCCCAGCCAGGCTCCCCAGATTTATTCAGCTTCACCTGCTCCCCATGACAGCCTCTCCTCACAGCAGTGTTTGGGTTATGGATAATCCAATTCTCTAAATTTTGCTTGAGTTTCTAGATGTGCTGTCACCCTGCTCTACCCTGCAGCTTTCCCACTTACTTGAGCTGCAGCACCTGATTCCTGCTCAAGGAGTTTTACTTCTCATTGCTATTTACTTCCTATCTTTTCCTCACAAGCACAGTGTACCTAACACTCTCGTGCACTCACTACAGCACACATACTCCTTCAAATGTAATGACTTTGCAGTAGTATTCACTGTTAAAGCATTTCTTAAATTCATGGGGTCTCTCTCATTAAAACTGCTGGCATAAGTTTTTCTTTTGTTGATTGCTCTTTTGGTTTTGGCTAGTTTGGGTTTTTTTAAGCAGATACTCTTTCTAGGACAACACCACAAAACACAGAGTGTTTTGTGCAGCAGTGCGCACAGAAACAAGACGGGTATGGCCACGCTTGCATAAGCAGCAGGCTTCTCTTAAAACCACAAATGCACCCTGCATTTTATTTTAAGCAACTCCTTTTTGTTGTTGTTGTGTTTGCCCCTCAAACTATCTGAAAAGCTAGGTAAGATAAACACTTACAACCAAAACAGATCAGCAATCCAACAAAACTGTTTAATGCATTAAAAACATTCTATGCTTACCAGTACTACAATACAGGGAATTTGATCCAAGTAATGCTGCAAGGTCACTGCTCACAATAACCCAAAAGACTTTGGGTCCATAAAATAATAAATCATAAGCATTATTGTTCATCCAGTTCTAGACTTATCTAAAGGTAAGTAATTAAGTAGTCTGCTTCACACTGAATAGATATCAAACAGAGATTCTTATTGTCCATTCACGAGCTGTATCTTAAATTACCGAAACTAACTTCCAGTGAAGAATGACCAGTTTGGAGTCCTAATGATCCACCACCCTGCTGCTTCCGTAGTCATTTACACCCATGCAAATCAATACATAACTTTGCAGTCGTCAAACTCATTTTCACTTCGTATGAACCTCTGAACAAAGTACTGGGCAGCAAAGACACACTCCTTTTGCTACTTGAAAAAGTACCAAAGCAGCATGACATAGGTCAAGTAGGAGGGATGAGGTCCAGCAGGATGAAGAACCTCTGGGGGTAATAAAGTATTAATATAATTAACGTTTTCTCTGGCTGTTTTTGCTGGGATTATCCAAGACATGGAGTGAGCGTTAGTACTCCCCTGAGCATTGCAACCCAGGAACAGAGTCAAGCCTTCACAATATACATTTCAAGCCGGGATACTTTTCAAAATCCTCCCAGTACAGTAGCAAAGTAGTAATACTTTGGTGTCGGCTGCCTTTTAGACTTTGATGTACCTTTAGATAGGCATGTCACAATAACATTACTTGACACATACTGCCCACAATAATCCCAAAACTAATTTTGGTGAGATTGCTGGCTCTGGAACAGGAATATTTTATTTCACTTAGATCCCAGTTTTGTTTTGTTGTTTTGTTTTTTTAAACGAGGGCTTGCACATAATCTTAATGGTCAGACACTTCCAACTTGATAAATACTCATGTTAACATTGAACCATGACCAAATGAAGTCATTACAATAATCATAGAATAGTTAGGGTTGGTAAAGACCTTAAGATCATCTAGTTCCAACCCAGATAATCTCAGTAATTTAAACATGCCTCATGAAGGGGCTCAATAATTACTAAACCTGCAAATTTGACAGAAAAAGACTCTCCTAGTAGACAGTATTCTACATAAATAGGCTTCAAAACCAAAAATGTTTATAACACAAAGATTTAAGAACAAAGCCTTGATTGTAAATACACTTCTATACCAGTACCTACAAAGATATCGATTTTGTTAGTATTTGGCAAAGGCATTTCACCTTTTGTAGAACTCAACTTTTTAATCAAGACTGAGTAGTTCCTAAACTGTCATATATGTCAAAGCCTCCAAGTTACACTGACTAAAGGAAAAACAGGCTAAAACATATGGTAATGGAAAGTTACATTAATCGTCATTCCCAATTTCTTAGAGAAATCACCAAGGTATTACTAAAAGGTACACCTACCAGGTGCATCCTGGAAAGAAAAAAAGACTGTGCTGATAAGGTTTGTAAGCATGATCACTAAATGTTTCACCACAGAGGATGCATTGCTGGTTCTACAGTAACTGCTGCATTTTCACATCTACTGTGGGGAAGGTCAGAAAAAAAACCAGCCCATAGTAGTAACTCAAATAAAACACTTCTGTTACAGGTGGCGTTGATATCAGTGGAACCACAATATTAATAAAATAGTATCATAAGAAACAAGATTTGTAGCTCTGTACAGATATAAAAACTTAAGTTTTATTAACAGCTGCTTAACATGTGTGGAAAACAGTAGAAAGCATTCCTCCACCACTGCTCCACCCAACAGCACCACTACTCCAAAAGAACAGCATTTTTAATTGTTTTGTACTTCTGTACAGTAGTCTTTGTACACATAACAAACTGAAGAACAAACCAACCTGTATCACCAACTTCATGTCTTATTACTGACCATAACAGCTCCTACCTCTTACTTAAAAAAACATCAAATAACTTCCTGAAAAGACCTGCCAGAACTTGTTTGCAGATAATGGGGCTTGCTGGTAACCTACAGAGAGGATATTGTCTCACCAGTTTGAAAGAGGTCACCTTTAGGTAATGTCAATGGAATATATTCAAATAATCTTTACTATTATGGTTCTGTAGGGAAAGATACCACAAACACAATGCTATTAAGTCTGTGGGTAGAGATGGATAATGAAACCACTAGTCATGTGTTACATTATATGCTCTATGGAACCAATTGACAAGAAAATTACTCCAGAGTTAGCAGTCAGCATAACAAACGAATTTGCTATAAACTTTAATAGAAGCAGTTTGCCCTGGAAATAGGTTGTTGGGGTTTGTTGCTTTGGGGTGGGGTGTTTTTTGGAAGTACTAATTAAAGTTTACAGAAGTCAGTGTAAACGCTCCCACTGATTTTTAAGACTTTCAGCCAGGCCCCAAGTTCTCCTTGAGCAGAAATTAACTTAAATAAACCTTCTACTTGAGTGCAGTAATGGCTAGAAATCAGAATTATTGTATTTTGTGGCAAATCCAACCATCAAAACCAAAAAGTCTAAATTAAACATGAAAAATACCAAGAAAATTGATGGAAAGAAACCTTCACCTATTATTTACAGATTGACCTGTGTGTGAGGTGCATATTAGAATGCTCAGCAGCAAGTGTAGGTGACTCTGGACCTGCACAAGAGAAAAATCTCTGTAAGAAGCTTTTCCAGCAAAACTTACATCTCTGAAAGGCATAAGAAGCTAGGTGAGTCTTCAGGACAACTTCATAACACCCATATGCCTAAATACTGCATCTGAATCCCATTTTATACATGCAAGTCTTCAGTGGATTGTAGCCTGCGTTACTACAGACTATTCTTATTGACAGCTTGACACAAAAAATTTCACAAGACCTAAATCCTCCCCACTACAGTGTTATCATCTTAGACACAGCCACACTGGACCTTCCAATGTTAGAGTTGTTTTCAGTGAAGAGATGGGGGTGAAGCCCAGAAAGTATCTTAGTGCTACATGCAACAGTTCTATAGAAAAGCTGTCCATCTTCAGCAATACTAACTACTGGATAGAATTCATTTGCAAAAGCAGTGTATGGAATAACCTACAGTGTGACAAAAATATTATAAAGACTACAAACAGCTATGCCACAGCAACCTAAAATATAGCTCTAAAATGCTTCTCTTAGGTGAAGATGGCCAAAAAAAATAATCTAGGTAACTCATTAACACAGAACATTGTTCTCATTTCTGAGAAATTTTTACACTAGCAAGAATGGAAAACAGTCTTCTCTGTCTCTTAACAGCGTGTTAAGTTGTTCGTAACAAATAGATACCAGGTTAAATAAAGGTCAATCTATGCTGGTATCCCAGCTACAGGAGTATATGCACAGGGAGCACATAAGCCGTAAAGTACAAAGTGATCAATCCTCTGCTGTAGTTTCCCAGTGTTCAACCACTTGTAGTTCCGGGGCTTTCTAAGCCAGATGCTTTTGGTGCACTGTGAAACTCTCCTCCATCAATCTGTCATTTTGAACCTGCTTGATCCTATTCGCATTTCTGACTGCCACAGCTTTCTGTAGCTGTTAAGTGCATGATTCAATCACATGCTGCGTCAGAAGATGCTTTCATTTATTTTAAACCTGCTGCTATATAACTATACCTGGGTTTTCCCACTTCACATTCTGTGAAACAGAGTGAGTATCAGTTCCCTGTTTCTCTCTCCACAGTTTGGAATTTACATACATTAAAAGATCACCTGCTAGATTCCTTTTTCCACACCAATCTGATGATACCTCATTTTGTAGCAGTCTTTCCATAGCTAAGCATGTAATTTTTGCCTTTCTCTATAACTTTTTAGGCTCTATTGTGCTCTTTCATGTCTTTTCTGCCTAAATATTTTCTTTTTCCTAGGTTACTTATGAATGTGCCAAAGAATGCAGTTGTGGTAAAATCACCATTAGGCTAACAATTAGTCAGCTTTAATGAATCTTGGATAGTCATAGGTTTAGATTATTAAGCAGTAAGTATCTAAATGTAAGCTTTTATAGCAAAAAGCTAAGTAAGAGTTACTGAAGAATCATTATAGTCATGAAAAACTCTACTGTCTTCTGAAAAAAGTCTTAAATAGTCATGTCGCATAGAAAGACGTATCATCTATTAAAAACACTTAAATTCTGTCACCACACTGCAGAACACAAGCTGAAAGAAACTAAGTCTTATTCTTTTTTATTGTTGGTTTGGGTTTTTTTTAAAGCTAAAAATGTCAGTAGGATAAACACAAATTCTTGAAACAAGACAGCAGGCTCTCCTGGTATGCTTACACTGATGAATTCAACTGTAAAACCCTAACTCTTGTAGTTGTTAGACTATTAGAATATGACAAGCAAGGACAACTCAAGCTGGCTTTGAAAGAAAAGTATCTGTGCATGAAACAGAAGCAAATAGTCTTTGGAAGAACTTCAGTGAACAGTCTCACAGCTCTACAGTGACTGAAGTTAAAAGTTTGACTCTGCAGTTCAAGTTCACTTCATGGGGATGATCTGCTGCTACTGACATACTGCAGAGCTGCATTATCTGCTACAGTGTCTTGACACAAAGATCCAGGAAGGAAAAACCCACATGGTCCCAAAAGTTTGTATTGCATGCAAACAAAGCAGATAGAGGAGACTGGGAACAACTGACAGGGAAATACTTTGGTTAAAAGTCACAAAGTATTTCAGTAGGCATTACATAACAAATTACACAGCCTTCCTACCCCTTCATTAAAATGCTTCTACATAGCAATGTCAAAAGGAACATGCCAGAAGGAAAACAGCATCAGTCAACTCTGTTTAGAACGCCACACAGGAAGGCTTGAATTGCACTACATGCAAAGAAGGAAAACCAGTTCTTTGAGTACTGTCATCAGTTTTCAGACCTAAAAGTGGTTGGAATTAACACTTTATTTGCAAACAACTGGCCCTGGATTGTTTACAAGAACAGAAAACGGAAACACTTAGCAATTAATTTACCCAATGCATGGTCTATCTTAGGCTTCTTCAAAAATGGGTCAGGTTCTATGCTCTCTTGACCTTTAACTTTGTCTCCTACAAAGTGTACATCACTGACTTCACAGTCCTCGTGGCAAAACCCCTTTCTTGCTCCAGTTCTGTAGTAAAGCAACTTACCTCTTTCCTTGCATTAAAAAAAAGAGAAATAAAATAAAACCAAAACACCCCCTAAAAACTAATGCACATGTATTAGGGGAATTTTCTAAAGCACAAAGGCAGCTACAACTATTTCTCATTAATGCTATTTCAAATTTACCTCAATCTACAAAGCTGGGAACATTAGCAAAGCAAAGGGGAATAAAAATATTCCAGCTACATTTTGTTCTTTTTACATAAATGAGTTCTCTTGTTTCTAAAGCCAAATATAGAGCACATGAATGCACTGAAGATTATCTAGACGGGTTCATATTTTACTTGCTGTGTACGCCAAATGTAATTTGCTGCAGGAAAGGTTTTTAAAGCAAGTCCCTGTTCAGTCCTTTATACTTCACAGTTATACTGTGGATGCCAAAACACTCCAATGTAAGCAAGTCTGGCTTCCACTGGAATTGCCTTCTCAAGACACTAACCTTGAAACTGGCAGAGTTCTAGAAGACAGCTAGGAAAAAAATGCTGTTAAAAGTTTGCTTTGATCATCTAAATCTACAGAGTTTTAAATTTTTCAGAATTCAGTGAGACCACTCATGCTTAAAGGACACCTTTAAATAATTGGGAGAGAAATGGGAAAATAGGGCAAGAGCACTCAATTCCTGCAGAATAAGAGCCTGCCCTCACTGAACAACTTACTTTGCTTTCTAAACCCCCTTTTTCAGCTGCTAAGATCAGCTTAAAGAAAATGATGGAATATTATTCTGACTATAGATTTATATGAACGTATAGACCTTTTAGACTAAAATACACACTGTGAAATCCATTCCCCTGAAAAGCATACAATGATTAACAGAACTCCTGCAACATTAAAGTCCTGGAGAAAACAAACAAACAAACCAAACCACAGGAAAGGTAAAATAAGTTGTTGAGGTTTTTTTAACTGTAATTCCATCTGAAATTTGCATTCAACACCTGATGAACATTTCCCAGGACATCAGAAGTTCCTGAAAGATGGAGACAAATTGTTTAATTCCTATTCCAAGTTAAAAGTATTTCCATTCCACTGGAATAATGCCAAAGGAGAACTGTGATTCAAAAGACTTTTATACGCCACCAAGGCAACCTTGTGGGAAAATAACCATAATGCTCTGCATGGGATCCCAACAGCATGTCTTAGAGAGGCATAGCCTGCAAATACTCAAGTTCAGATACCTGATATCAGACACAACTATGTTATCTAATCTAATTCGTCAGTTTAGCAACTAAATTTAAGATTAATTATAGTATTTTTCATTCAATTTCTATCATAAAACCATTCCAGAATAATGTTATAGTTTCCAGACTGATCTCTTCATAGGCACCCTTAATTCTAAAGGCAATCCTGTCCTAGAAATCAAGTTTTCCCTGATACAGTATTCAGTTCATTGACTTTATAAGCCCATCCTAGTTACCCTTCTTCGAATGTGCTCCAGTTTGAATATACCATTCCTAAGCACAGGAAACTGAGTTTATCCAGTATTCGAGATAACACCAGTTCCATAAATAACATTAATACTTTCTTATCTCTATCAGAAATCTCTTTGCTGAGAAACACCATCCCAGAATGTATCTCAAGAAATTTCCTTCACTTGTAAGACATTATCACTCTCAGCAGTATTGCTAAATCATCAACCTGTAGTAAAAACACTACCCAGTCATTACAACCTAAAACTGGCATAATCTGTAAAAACAATGTAATTTAAATCCAAGATAGTGTATTTTCAATTTCTGAAACCTTCACACAATTCCAAGAGAAAAATACCATTCTGTACCAGAACACTTACAGAACTTTGGTCCTGATTCAGTAAAGCATTTATGCATTTAAGTAACTTCAGACTGCAAGTACTCCCATCATACCCACTGGATGCCTTTAGAAGACTAAAACCACACTTCAATGCTTTGTTGGGCTTACTGGGTTAATATCTCAAGATGAAAGTTAGGAAGGATCCTGAAGGCTCTTTTGCACTTAACTACCTCAGTCTTCTCTGAATGTTAAAGCTTTAAAATGCAAAACGCAAATATTTTGTTTTTCTATTCCTCCTTTGAATGGAGATACTAAACTCTGAGAGCTAAGCATGTGTTCTTTGCCTTAAGCTAGAGCTCTGCCCAGTACCTTCACACATTTGCAGAACTGAAGGCTTCTTTTCCACAGCTCTCCCGATGCCTTCCAAGTGCAAATCACTACACGAGGATCACGTGTGACCATATGCTAAATTAAGTTTGCTCAGGAGACTTCATTCATCATCTCCCCAGAAACTAGTAATTAGCCTACGGTACTTGCAAGGAGATGCCATTTAATTGGAAACCACACAGTTTATTCTTAAAAATTAAACTGGAGGAAGAACCAAGCAAACAAGCAAACAAACAAAAAAAGCCCACAGATAAATATAATCATAAGACCATTTTCTTCACTAGCTTATAACAAAGGCACAGGCTTTTAAGATCACGCCCGACCCGTTAATTTCACATAAAGGGTGTTAAAGCACACGGTGCTGCTCCACAGCAATCTGTACTACAGTCAGCCTCCAAACACGCCTTCTGTTAATTTGTGACACTGCATATTTTGCAACTCAAGAGCAAAGAAAACCATCACAGTGAAGCAATTCATTCTGCCTCCAGGTGCCTCATGAATATTAAGAGTAGCTACGAGCTGCTACACAAAAACTTCACAACTCCGCGGGGAACTGCCCCGCTGCCAAATCCACAGGGCACTCAGGGATGCGGGAGGAACCTCGGCACCTCTGAGTGCTGCAGGCGCAGCTCCCCGCCGCACACCACCTGCAGGACCCGCTCCCCGACCGCCTCTATCAACCGCCCGATCAGGAGACGCCCCTTTCACCCGAAGGGCTCCGGGGAGACAACGCCGCAGCCCCGTCGCCCGTGTTCCGTGCCGGCAGGGCAGCCGCGCACCGCCCCGCCTCGGCGGGCTCCCCCCTCCACACCTCCGCCCAGCTCGGCTCCCGCCCTGCCGGCCACGGCCACAGCCGCACCGCGGAGCCCGGAGAGCGACCTCAGCCAGGGCAACCCGGCCACGGGACCAGCGGAAACTTCGCGGCCGGGGCGTCCCACCCTCACCTTGATGATGCTGCTCCTCCGTGGGGTGGCCTTGGCCGCTTCCAGCAGGGAGGTATCGGGGTCGGATGCTGCCGCCGGCCCCAGGCTGCCGCTGGGGAAGCGCTCGGCGGTACCGACGGCCGAGACACCGCTGCGGCGTTCCCGCCTCCTGCCTGCCGCTGCCGCCGGGGCGTCCAGCGAAGCCGACTCGGACTCCTCCTCGGCACGATGAGCGGCGTCGGGGGGAGCCCGGCCGGCCGTCGGTTGCTCTCTGCTGCCGGCAGCCTCTGCCATCGCCCCGCCGAGCGGTGTCAACTTCTCCGTGGCGCTGAAAGGCGGGGTAGGAGGACACGCACACGGACGGCGTCCCGAGGCGCTCCCCTCACGGCACGACGGCGACGGCGGCGGCGGCAACTTTCTCCGGTGGAGCCATGCCCGTCCCCCACAGACTCCGCAGCACCCCCGGTGCAGGGGACACGGGGAAGCGCCGGGCGAGCGCCGAGCGCAGGAAGTGCCGCCGCCGCGGCGGCACCGCTGTGTTGTGACAGCGGCCGGGCGTGTTTTGACAGGCGGCGGTGACGGACGGGGCGCTGAGCCACTCAGCGCTGCCGCGGCCCTCCGACGGGCGCCGTGCCGGCCAATGGGCTTCGTGAGGGGCGTGTCCGCGGGACGCCTGGATGGGCGTTCTGGGCGGTGCGCGGCGGCGAGCGGCTGAGGGGCAGGTAGGGCTGGGGGTGAGCGAGCGGTGGGGCTTGAGGGCATCCACCGAGAGAAAGGGGCGGGAGGGACCGCTTTGTTCTTCCCCCTCCGTCTGCGGGGAGTGCGTGTGAGTGCCGGGACAGCCGAGTCTATGCTTCCCCGCGCATTTCGGGGCAGCACCCGTGTGAGGGCTGAAACAGCCTGTGAGGAAAAGGGGGTTAGGTTAACCCCGCTTCAAGCCCGCGCAACCGCGGTGTTCCCCTGAGGTACTCGCGTTGGAAGCGCAGCCGAGGAGACGGAAGGACGGTGCCGGGCTGGCGGTGCGCGGTTACGAGGGAGCGCTGCCGCCTCAGCGCTGTTGACGGCGGGGGGGGCGCCGCGCCCAGGCCCCGGTTGCTGCGGGTGGGTCAGCAGAGCGGGATGAGGTGTGAGGGGCGCCTCGCAGAAGGCGGCGAGGACTCACGTTGGGACCCTCCGGCGGTTGAAAATGAGCCCGAAAGAAGGCGGGCTGGGGCCTGGCCGCCTGCTCGCCTCAGGGCGCTCTCCTCACGGCCGCCGGCCCCCGGCAGCGCCGGCACCGCCGCGCCCCTCGCCCCTCAGGGTGGCCGGTGCGCGGCGCCCGCCGTTACAGAGCCAACACCGCCCCCTGGCGGCACGAAGCGGGCGGGCCGGTCCCGGGCGGGAGGCGCGGGGGAGCCCTTCGGTAAGGGCTGTCTCTGCCAACAGCCAGGCCGTGAGCCGTGAAGAGTGAGTGCGAGCGTGGTGCTGCCCTTCGCAGCTCTCCAGGTGGGGTTTCGTTATAATGAGGTTATCTACGTGAGCATCCCGGGAAAGATGGGGTAGAGAGCACTGCAGCGAGGGTAACAGTGTGGGGAAGGGAAAGCAGGAAAGGCAGTTGAGAAACAGGGATTGTATTGAAGGATGGAAAAGAAGAGGGATAGGGCTGGGCGTGCTGATAGTCACTGGAGGCGCAAGACTACTCAAAATTAGCTATCTGCTTTAAAGGCAGTAAGACTCAGTGGAAAATTTCCTTTCTCTTTGGTTTCTAAAGTAACTTCCTAATGAAGGTGTTGGGCACCTGTTGACAGTCAATGATTAAGCAGGAAAGAGTAAGAGGTAACCCCCTTACCCCAGCCAGTTATTAGCAACTAACAAATGCCTAGCTACAGGACATAACTGCCACTTAAAGGATGTGAATTTTTCTATATGTACACAATATATAATATGCAATTCCATATAAAATCCCAGAACTTCTGTCAAGGTTACAGAGGTACTTATGATATTCAACTCAGAAAAAAAAATGAAAGCTGATTGAGAGACAGATCTAAATACCACTGAACTTTCTTTTTCCCATGAGCTTCCATCTAAATTTGATGTAAGAGATGTCATGATACATGTATACAACGGTTGTCTTATTGGGAGTGTTTTTTCAGTGAAAAAGGCCAGAAAATAACTAACCCAGGAAAAAGTTACAGAATATTCACATCGAAGAAACATCTACCTTAAAAAATACTGGAAAGAAAAGACTGGTAAAGGACTGGTAAGAGAATAGAGGACTCAACCCCAGCCTGAATTGTACAAGAGAGAATATCATATTAAGTTATTGCAACAAAAAGAAGGGAGGAAGAAGTAATAAAAGCTTTTAGCTACATCTCTACATACTGTCACACAGTCTGACCTAAGAAGACTAATTTAAAGACAATGGAAAAGGTAATTATCATGCAGTATTAGAAATTATATCATGTAGAAATACGTTGCAGCTTTTTTATACATTTTGTGGAACCATAAGAAGTTTAATCACCAGTTTAATTATTTGGGAACAGCAAAGTACCCTCATAGCTGGAATCTGCTGCATCCACTGAAACTATTTGTAGCATGTTGCACTGGCAGATGCATATAACATATTAAAGTTGTTATAGTTAAAAGATTAAATGTCTTAAACATTTCAAATTAGGTGTTTGTTGTTAAATGCATTTGTCTGCTGAAATAAAAAAAATAAGATCATTTAATTCTCACCTTAAATTACAACCTTGACATGTGAAGCCATTAACTGAAAAGGGTCTATAAGGAAGCTACAGATTTTAAGTTTCATAAGCATCAAGCCTCAAGGAAACATAAGTCATATTTGTTTTGTTCACAAAATGCACAGGTTTTATAATTATGCATGGTACAGCTAAGAGAGAGTTTAGCTAAACTTCTCTCCAGAAGAGAATAAAAGGTTGGCTAATTTTTAGTATTATATTTCTGACTACACATGTATGGATGCTTCTGAGGTATCTATATCGATACGCTTCTGTTTGTAAATGTGGAGAACCACAAATTATGAAGGAAAAGAGCAACTGCGTTTGATACTTCTTGATATCTAATTAAAGAAAAAGCTAACAAAAGGAAGACTTACACTAAAATGCTTGCATAGAAAGTTAAAAAAGATCAGGGTTGCTTCGTGATAAATGTATTTAATGTCAGGGACAGATTTTCCAGAACAGTCAAGGAATTCACTCAAGCTAAGAAAGGCAAGATGATAGATTAAAAAAACACATCTATTTGTGTTTGCCATAACATATGAGTCAGCAAATGCCTGCACTGCCTAATGTGCTTTTTTGTACACTCAACTTACTCCATCCTCAAGGCACCCAACTGTTCCTTGGTAGGCGTATTTTGTATCATAAAACAGATTAAAATACAGTAGTCTTGGAGCTGTGCTGCAGTATAGCTTACATAAGGCAGTAGTTTCCACATAGACAGTGCATTTTGGGAAGTTTTTAAAATTAAGTGTTCTGCTGGGAGCTGAAAGTGGTGCTCCTGTACCAATTGACCATGGTTGATGAAGTGTGAAATCTGACATCTTTTCCTGTGTCAGGAACATCTAATATGCAAGACTGGGAAAGAATAATAGGGAACAAGTTGCAATTTCTTCAAGTATGCATTCACAATGATAACAAATCATAATTAATTTTCAAATTGATGAAACTTGCAAAGCTATGATGAGAAAATTCTTTAAATTAAATGAGGTAATTTTTAAAGTAGTGATTTCTTAAGTCTTGGTGGTTATTGTATCTGTTTGTGCTATTATATCCTCAGTACGATATTATAAAAAAAAAAACCACATAGTAATGATATAATTTATTCATACAAGGATATACTCGTTGCTAAGCTTCACTCAGGTTTTGGCAAGACTACCACAAGTCGTATTTTACCTACAAAACTATTACAGAGTTTTTAGACTGGAAAGAACTCCAGCAAACTCAAGTCAGCATAAAGCAAATATAGTCAAAAGGTCATAATCTTTCATTTAAAATGTACAGAGTGTTTTCAATTTTTGTTAGATTTAAAAAAATATTTACACTGCTCCAGTCAATGCCTCCTAATTGTTTTGCTAATTCTTTCTTCCTCCTTTGTGGAAAAAGCCTAACTGAACTTAGACATCTTATGTTTTTTCTAGATAGTATAAATGTTGTGTCTTCTTTAACTTAGTGAGAAGAAGTACTTTTGTGATATGCCTCTATCTTAATGATGTCCTTGTTCCAGCTGAAGTCACTGATGAATTCTTTTCACTATCTGATAGTACTTCCAGGCTATTTCAGTGTTTTTAATAATTAGAACACTCTGGTTATGGAAGATTCCTGCCAATTCTTAGCTCCAAGGAACAATCCTTTATTTTAGCAGTGTTGTTTGCCCTAACAGATACGCCAATTAAGTATGAGAAAGGGTAAAACCAGGACCTCAGTTAGGTCATGTTTAATCCTATTTTACAGCCACTTCTTGCTATATAGATACAGGCCTTGGAGTGGAATGTATTGACCTCTATATGGAGATCAGTGCATAAAAAAGAAAAGAATAATTAGCACTGCAAAAAACCACCTGAAAACTAGCCAACACCAGAGTGAAGGTTCGTGGTCTCAATGCAGTTTAACATCCTTTGGTGCAAACACTGCAGTCATGTAAAATGCTATAGGTTTAGGGATTCTCTCTCTGAATGAGACCACTTTCCTCACCTTAAGTCCTATCCCAGTTCTTCTCACCTTCCTCCAGATATGAAATTTTACTGCCTCCCACCTCCTTGTGCTCCAAGCTGTAGCAAGGTGTTCTGGCACTCAGTCTCTTCTCCCTCCTTCCCCTAACTAGATCCTCCCAGTTACTGCTTCTATCTGTTGCTCACCAGCTGCCATGGACCACTCAGCACAGGAGATCTCTGAGGACTACTGGACACCCTTGCCAGAATGGCTGTGGCATTTTTGCCACCACTCACAGTACTTCTTTCATTGCTCCTGCTATGGACTTGCTTTACCCATTTGCTCCCTCTCCAGCAGGCTCAGCTCTTGCCACCGTGCATTCAACTGACAGTTTCCTTCAGCCCAACCTGGGTGTAGTGATCATTGTTCATGGCTCTGCTGGTTGACTTTGACCATGATACAGCAAAACTGCCCCACAGCTGCAAAGAAGACTGAATGGAGCTTGGGCTAGGTAATGCTTGGCATGAACAGAGGAGGAAAATCCGAGGCACAGAGATTCTGTGAACAAATTTTTCAGAGGCATAGCAAGTAGCAGCATTTGAAACAAATCCTGCAGGCAGGAAAGAACGCACCCCTGATAAGGAAGTGATTCTTATACCAAATTCAGCATCAGATAAATCAGGTTTTTTTAGGGAAGGATGGTAAAATGTTACGTGTTGGTTTGGATTTGTAAATAATCAAAGCATGCTTTTTTTCCTATTCTGATTTGCAAGTGTAGATGTTTGACAATTCATTTCCCCTACATTAACAGTCACAACATGAGTTGTACACCCGTCTTCAAATTTTTGGCCAAAGCAATCAAAGTTCAGGAAGTTAAATAATTGAAAATAAGGTTTTTAAATAGACAGCATCAGATAATCCCAGAAGTGGTGCTACAACCTAGGCAAAACATAGATAGAATTTGTGCAACTAGTGAAGCTATCTCAGGTTCCCATGCTTAGTTGCTGCTTGCTCAAGTTTGCAGGAGGGAAGAGAAGGCATATTTTGTATATTGTAACAGAAATTGTTGTGAGGATTTGGGGGAGTCTTAAAGATGAGTTCTTATTCAAGTCTAATTATACTTAATGGCTCTTGTTTAAGGTAGGTGGTAATTCTGCTTAATGAGAACATTTACCAATGACCATTATTTTCACATAGCTTTTTTTAACTTCTCTGACTGTTCCTCTTAGTATTTCTTTGGCTGTGACACATGCATAGAAATCTAATCGTTATTGTTGCTACCTTTCAGGCAGTTAAAAGCTTTGGAGGAAACTTGGTTCTATACCAAGCATGGAATGTAGGCTATTCTGCCTGATAATCAGACACACAACCTCTTTCTTAATGTGTGCTCTCCGAAAGATTCTGCATTGCTTAACTATATTGGGTTATAAACAAATTAATCAGGTGCAGCCTGGACCACTGAGGCTATATGCACTAGCCCCCTCTATCAGGAGAAAAGACTACCCGTGAGTTATATCTGGGGACTCCTGACAATGGAAAAAGCATCAAATAATCTAATAGGAGTAGATCTCTACAAGGAGAGCATTGGTGCTGACAGCATGATGTCCATACCATAGGCATTTTGTGTGGGGTTTACTTGGGAAAAGCCTTAGTTCAGTCCAAGTAACCCCCACCAGATACACCCAAAGTATGTCGGTGTTAGCAGTATATTGCTATCTGTGCCTGACTGGCTACCTAAAGGAAGAGTGTGAAGGGCTATACCCATACCTGACTCATTTTAAAGAAAGCTGGTTTCCTATGAAAAAAAGTCAGACCAGTGTTTCCCAGCAATATTTTTGAGAGCTTCTACACTGGCTTAAAGAGGTAATAGATGCCAGCAGAGAACATGTACCATGTAAAATCTACCCTTTTTATACAGGAACTAAAGTTATAGGCAGACTTTGTCCTAGTCCCAATACCACTTCTAAATACAAGCTTACATGCAGTTAAGTAGATAAGTTTGAAAACTTGCTACAACCATTTATGTCTTGTTTTTCATGCATGCAAATTTAGCCCATCTCTCTGAATTCATTAGGAAAAGTCATCTCAAATTAAAAATTGATTAAAATGTCTCTAATTATTATTAAAATGTAATCCTCAAAATTACTCGGATCCCTCTGGCATTAATTGAACAGAATTTTAAGAGATTCAAAATACTTTCCATCAAGGATGGAGGATATTTAATCTTTTATTGCAAAATCTCTTATTCCTTAATGTCAGGTTAGAAGATATTCTGAGGTCATGGAAAAGAAAGACTAATGACTAATCTATGTAATCTTATTTTCCTGAAATTTGCCACTGTGGGAGTGCTAATGTGCATAAATTGAAAGCATTGTTAAGCACTGTTTGTATCTTTTCTGAGTGGGGTTAAATAAGCTGGTAGTTAAAATTCATAGCCTATGCTAACTCCCACTGTATCAACAGTATTAGCAAAAGTGAAGCATTCTGCAAATAAAAGGCCAGGAGAGTTTTACTCCCAAATGCAGAGATTTGCAAACAAGTTCACAATAAAAGTGGAAAATTCTACCTGTGTTGGACAAACTTAGAAAGACAGGTATTTACATTATGGTTTGGAAGACCCCTCTAATTCTAATCAGTTACCTTCTCTTCATTTTATCACAGATGTATTGTCAGATTGAGTGGCAAGATTTGGGAAGGTGAAAAATTGAAGTGCATTAACACTCCAGGCTATGCTGCTGTTAAATTCAGCAGGATTTTTCCCATATGTGCTCTGCAAGTGTGATGTCCAAAGATGCCAAGAAATGTTTTTATGAGCAGGTACTAAACATAATGAGGCTCAGTGAACCACGCTTGAGCAGCACTTCTCAAACGTTTGTGATTTTGGGGATGACAGGGAAAATGAAAGGAAGAATGATGTCTCTTGTTTTGTAAATCTCTGGGTCTATAATGGCCAAAATCATAGAATAGTTTAATTACATCCTATAAGACACTACAAATAATGATAATAAATTTAAATCACCTGTTGGTCCAAATACATAGAAACCTTTGATCTGAATGGAAAGCAAAAGGTAAAAAATATTTCAGAGCTCACAAATGCTCTGGGATTGTATTCTATAATATGCAGGAAAAAAAGTGATTTGCAAATTTAGCGAAAAAAAGTTAATTGCAAATTTAGCACCGACCGATACCTCCTCCAACCCCCAGCCAACTCGCCCTTCCGGGTAACTCCCAGTTACATCTCGGGCATGACGTGCTGTGGTATGGAATACCTCTTTGGTCAGTTTGGGTCAGGTGTCCTGCCCCTGCTTCCTCCTGGCTTCTCCTCCTCCCTGGCAGAGCATGAGGCTCACGAAGTCCTTGCTCAGACTGAACATTTGAGCAGTAACTGAAAACATTGCTGTTATCAGTTGTGTTCCCAAGCCGAAACTCAAAAACACAGTGCTTGCACCAGCTACTAAGAAGGAAAAAAAAAATGACTCCTACTGCTGAACCCAGGACACCACATTATCAGATTTACAAGGGATTGTAGTACAATTCCTCTATTTGCTAAGGACACTTATTAAGTACTGATAAGCTTTACAATTTCACTCAGATGCTACTACATTTCTAAGTACTTTTCCAGATTTTTTACTTTGAATAGTATCTTTCATGTTTTATTTGTGACAACTTCCATCAGCAATGGAACTTTCATGCAGCAGTTTCCACAAAGTTTTTTCCTGCTTAAGCACATGTAAAACAAAATGCACACAGATGCCTTTATAAATAAAGCATATATATTCTGAACTGTGAAGTGAGACACAAACCAAGACAGTCTTATGTAGCAATTTAGTTCCAATAACCTATGTCATGCCAACCGTTACTTTTGGAAAATAAGGTTTTTTAAACTAAGCTATAAAATCTAATTATCTTCAAATCTGAAAGAAATCACTCATTGCCCTGACACATTTTGACTAGAAATCATCCCTAATAATGTTAATGATTTGCAAGGATGGACTGACTGAGTATGCTTTCATTACGTAGTAACAAAACCCTGTGAAAACAGTATTGGGAGAGTAGTGCAATGTACTTGCTGCCCATCCAAGTCTTTTTTTTTCCTCTGGATTATCCATTGCCAAGTGTGGGGAAAATGTGGAACTTGGATAGAACAGCTCAGCTTGATGGAGCCATAGGAAGCTGTGTGAACCCCATTCACCCACCCTAGTACTCAGCCCTAAGAACCCTCCAGAGTCCACTGCAGCCCCCAAGTTCCCTGCAGTGCTCCAAACAGACCCCTGTGCTACCCAGTACCTCCCCAATTAACCTAGTGCTCCCTGAAGCACCCATATACTCATATACCTGTGAGAGCCTCCCAAGAATATTCTAGGGTCCTACAGTACCCTCAGTACCCAGTACCTTGCCTGTAAGTTAGCTGTAAGGGTTAATGGGGTAGTGGATACCAGTACAGCCATTACGAGGAAAAGGTGGCAGAGACGAGTATTCTCAGGAGGTGGACACAAAGAACAGAGAATGGTGGAAATTGGGATAGGCTGAGGAGTCATGGCTCATCTAGAAAGGATATTTGCCCACCTAACCCAAGAAGAGGAATAATGTGCAAAAAGGGCCTGTAAGATGGAAGTGTATCAGAGAAATACACATACCCATTTGAATAAATGAAAAACCTCTCAGAAACAAGTAATTTCCTGCATTTTTCACATGGCACTGACCATAATTTTTTTGCTCCTTAGGTCACCACCATCATACAGTTCTAAGCACTGCTAACTCTCCGAAAGTCTCTTCAAAGTCCATGAATACATAAGAGCTCTTGGCTTTCTGATTTGTTCTGGTTAAAGCTCAAGATGTAGAGAATCCATTCACAAGCTCATAAGAGAAATCACTGTGTACAGCTTCATAATTTATAGATATTATTTTAAACACAGTTGTAGTCTGTACAACAGAGGCAGAAGTCAAATCTTTTAGTAACATCCTGAGAGACACTTTTATGAAATTGAGAGCAGGAAGTAAGTAATCTTTCATCAGGTACAGTCTGGCTCTCCCTGTCTGACAACTGGCAAAGATCTATGAATGCTCATATTTCCATGAAAGGATCTGAAGATGCTGGTGGGAAAGCTAGCAATTTTATCTACAGATAAGTCATAGAAGCAAAAAAAAAGGTAGCATGTCTCTCCAAGGTCAGGGAACCAATCAGTGAAACAGCATTCTGTTGCCAGGCCCATGTATTACTCTTAAAATCGTCCTTGTCTTTTTCTGCCTAGAGAATGCCTTTCCTGTTTTCTCCTCCCAAGTAATTTTTTTCCCTCCATTTTTCTCTTTTGCTTTTTCCAGTTTATCTTTCCTCACTTAACCTTCAGACTTTTTCTGATGCTATAAAAAAAGGACAAAAGGCAAGAGCCTACAGGAACCAGCACAGTCAGGCTCTTGTCTTTGTCCAACACTGCCTTTTAATTTGTGGGAGAGAACAGTAGGAAAGGTCATTGCATGCTGTGTATATTGCTGCCATGCAGAGTCAGGAAAAACAGACACACTCCTGACTTCGAGAGTGGCTCCCTCAGCCAGGATACTATTCCCTTAATGAGGCAGCCACAAAGTGCTAAGGCTGCCCAGCAACTTTTGTTGTAATATTTAAATCCTGCATGCATGGCAACATATTTTTGCCAGCTCTGCCAGGGATCTTGTTGAATTTAGGGATGTGTTGGATTTTAAGGTTTTCAGGTTTTAAAGTATCAGAATCAAAAATAGTTCCATCTTTCTCATTTCTTTGCAAAAGTCCTAATTTTGTCACTATTGCCTTATTTTAAATGTAAAAGTCCCGGATTTAGATTTGGGATTTTTTTTATCTTGAGGAGGAGGTGTAATGCAGAAGATCTAGCAATTAAAGCTATGTAAAATACACTTTCATGTTTCTGAATGATTCTGTCTTCTTTCAGCTGTTCTGACTTAGAATTCCCCAAAACAAGCTATGAAGCACATGAAAGGCTTGGCCTATTCTGCCTTTCACATCATTAAAACATAGTGCTGTTCTTAGGGTAAGCTTTGTTGCTCTCTGATAAATATTCATAAAAGTCAATGAATGCAATTCAGCAGAGTTCTCTAATCTTGCAAAATAACTGTTTCTAAAAAATATCATCAGCTCTGCTAAAATTGCCTTTCCTTTTATACAGTTTTTGCAGCCAGCTATAAAAATCACTCCTAAGAGTTAAGCATTATTGCTGTATATTACCAGCACAGAATTATTAGACACTTAGTTTTTTGGAGGTGATTTTACTCCCTGTGGTCACAGTAATGTTGCAGAAGCTGGTAGATGTTGAAGCAGCACCAGAGAAGTGCAGAGCAGCATAGGGTCCTGTAAGGACTGCAGGTCTGTGCCCTTGCCTGTGCTCACTGAGACTTAAATGATGTCATTTTGGAAGTGCTGTGTGGTTTAGGCTGGGTCAGTATAACTTGCATAGAGCAAACTTAAGCAAGACACAAAAATCTGAGTTCAACTAAACATATTTTACTGCAGACATTATCAAGATAATCTTCTTTGAAGTATTTAAAGTACCCAAAAAAGTAGACCAGGAGAGTAGCCAGTGATAAATTGACCCTACAGTGAACCTAACATTGCAACTCACCATTGAGCTGCTGTTACTAAACCTGTGAATGTTTGATTACTTTGAAAACAAAGTGGTTCTCCTGGCACACATCTGTCTGCATTCCAGCTCTTGCTTTTGTCAAATCAAGGAGTTTTTTCAGGCTGTACCTTGTAACTACATTGATTATGAGCTTGACATTGGAATCTTTTTTTCCAGACCTTTTTATCAGCAGAGCTATTTCCACGGCAATCTGCATTTGCAAACAGGATGGAAGCAAGGAACGGGAACAGGTTGTAATTCCATTAAGTGACCACTGAAGTACAGCTAACACAGGTGTTACCATTGGTGCTTCTCCACTTTGGTAAGGGCTGAAAAAGAGTCGGAATATTCTGAGTGGTCACGAAGGTGTTTTCTAGTCCTCCCTGATGGCTGACTCCAAATTACACCCCTAAGGCCATCCCAAGCCTGCTGTTGCACAGCCATTTTCAGGGCGGGCAGCCTACTTGAGAGCCTCTGTGAAGCTTAGGAAGCCTTGAGTTGCAGACGGGCCTCTTACTTCTTCATGCTGACAGTTGTAAAGTCTAGACTATGGTTTTGCCTCCATCAGGTACGGCCTGGTGAGTCAGACCCAGGAAGGGCCTCACTGTTTGAGGCCAGAGGCCAGGTAAATCACAGGGCCCCATTTTCCTCCCCGTCTCACCCGCCGGTGGAGGGCTTTGCTACCTGCCTTCCCCGGGGGTGAGGACAGACCTGGAGGGAGGTTCCCTGCTACCTCAGAGCTGCACAGCTCAAGTCCTGGAGTAGTCCTGGCAATCTCCTTCTCATGGCGTCCATCCCGGGTGCTATTCCTGCGCGGGGGCTCGCCGGTGACACGTTACCCACACGAAGGGGAGGGAACAGGACATTGGCCGCTTGTGACCAGCTGGCACACGGGTACAAGCAGCTCGGTAGGCCGCCGGGAAGCGGCCGGTGCTCGGGAACACTGTACCAACTGCGAGGCCACCGGCGGAGCGTACCTCCTTCTCCCTGCCCACCACAGCGCCCTGAGGCGGGGCGGGCGGTGAGTGACCCTCCCCTGGGGGTGGTGAGGAGCCGCAGGGACCCGTCAGGGGAGGCCAGGCGGGGTCGCCACCGTGCAGAAGAGAATACCGCGATAGCAAAAGGAGAGAGTGCTCCGGCGGCAGAGCGGGATCCGGCGGGGCTGGTCTGTTCCCCTCGGTCTCCTTCCCGTCGCCGTTCCCTGCTCCAGCCCGCATCCCCTTCACCCGCTGTGTGTTCCCACGTCCGTTGCAGTTCCCCCCCCCCCCTCCCCTTCCGCCGGTGCTCGCCGGCCTGGGCGCGAGGCGGAGCTGAGGAGAGTTGGCGCGTGCCGGCAACGTGCCGGGGGATTGAGGCGGCGACGGGGAGATGGAGCCCGACAGCGCGGTGAGGAGCCGGGAGCGGTGGCAAGGCCGGTTCCCGGGGCCATGGGGGGCTTTTCGGAGGGAAAGCAGAGCGGGGCGGCGGGTGGGAGCGCAGCTTGTCCCCCTAATGCGCCCCTCGCTGAAGGCGGCGGCCGTTGCGGGCTTGGCCCCAGCGCCGCGCGAGTCCGCCATTTGCTTTGTGGTGAGGCGGGCTGGGGGCAGCCTCAGTCGGGGTTAAACCGCTCGCCTCGGGTGCGCAGCGGTACGGGGTACCTGGGAAGGATGGGTGTCTGGTTCATGGCGTTACGGGATAGGGACTGTGAAAAAAAGGGCTGGGTAGGGAGTAAGGTGGGGTTGATCTGGGTGTTTGTGGTGCTTGGTTGCCTCATTGTGGGTGCGTTCAACATAAAAGTGAAAATTTATCTATTCGGTTAAAGAGCAGTTGCCAAACGCAAGAAATAACCCAGAAAAATGGCTGCCCCATCGCTGGCGGTGTCCAAGGCCGGGCTGGACAGGGCTTGGAGCAGCCTGGTCTAGTGGAAGGTGTCTCTGGCCATGGCAGGGGTCTGGAACTGGATGAGCTTTAAGGTCCCTTCCAACACAAACCATTCTGTGAAAAAACACAGATCTGTACTGTGTAAGGGGGAAAAAAAAAAAAACCAAAAACTGAGTTTAAAAACCTGTAGAAACTCAAATTGTTTGGTGATGTGCACACAGATCTTTAATATTGGGGTTTTTTTACTTCTGCATTGGCATTAAAGAGGAAATAATTTTTGAGACAGCTATCGGAATACAGATTTTAACATTTTTAATTGGATTTTAGTGTATTGGGAGTTCACAAGTGATGTGTTTCATTCCTCATTTCTTCCATTTGGGTTTGGATTTGTTTGCTTCTTTTAATGAGACTTAAAACTCTTGGCTTGTACAGAGAAAATTATATTTGAGATCCTTGAGGTAAAGAATGTCTTCTGCATGTGGTCTCAACTGTTAATTGTTACTTTATAGTTAAATTTTAGTACTGTACACAATTGCCAGATGATTATACAAGTAGAATACTGTATTTGGTGTGAGAGATGAAGAAAGTAACTTGATTTATCACCCTTCAAAAGTTGTTCTTTACAGAAAATGTTCCTCCTAAAGCCTTTGGGACTGTAGTGATTATGATTGTTCCTTGCCTGCAAGTGATGGGTTTGGTTTTGTGTTTTCAGGTTAGGCACTACTGTTACGGTAGTGTTCCCAGTAGGAGCAATGCAGTAGCTGCTTGCCTTTTACTCGTGGCTCCTTCCTTAGTGGTACTGTCACGACTCTATAGCCTATGATTTGTTTTAGTAAACTTTAGTTTAGTTTAGCTGGGGACAAAGAAAGAAAAACCACGATGGCAAAAATGTTCTTGAAGCCTCTATTGCAATTCTTACAGAAGTATAGTGATGGCACTATACGGCTGCTTTACAGTTACAGTTAGGATAGACTATGCAGTTTCCAGTGGGTTTCCAGTGGAATGGGAGTCTGTATTTTTTCCAGTTCATATGTGGAAGTTGAAACATCAGTCATGCTTCACTGCGTAATGGTTTCCATCAAGTTCTCACTGTACTGTGTTCCTTTACTGGGGCAAGGGCAACCTGGTAGTTCTTCCACAGAGAGAATTTCTGTTCGGATCACTGTGTACTGTGTTTCTAGGCCAAGAGGGTGTTGATTTAAAAGACTAGTCTTCAAGAACTGTTCTCATCAGTTGTAATGAGCGTGTTGATTTTATATGGTGGAATTTTGGTGCTTGGCACTTGAAAAATAAGTAGAAGCAGTTGCAGAGGTTCAGAGTTTTGTAGATTGTATGTGAGAGAGAGTGCAAGTTGAGTTGAAAAGGCCTTTTCTTTATAGGTTTAAGCTGAGGGGTTTCTAATAGGCATAAATTAATCTCTGAAATAGACTTCATAACTTGGGGTTCATACATCAGGATGCTGTGCAATCAGAAAAAACTAAGACTGGGAACTAGGCCCTAAAAGTCTCATTCAGAAAAGTGTTAAAATGAAAATCAAACTGAAGACAATAGTGTATCACTAAGGTATTGAATTGCTTAAAACTAAGCTTATGTTTAAACGCTTGCTGATTTGCACTGAATAAAAATACATGGTTCATGCTTAGTTATTCAGCATTTGCTGTGCCTCCCAAAAAAAAGAATTTGTGTGTTTTCTGTTGAGAAATTTATGTGTAAGATAACTGAAAATATTTGAAAATATTTTCCTTCCATCAGCAGACACCAAATCAGATGCAAACAGAATGTTTATATTCATGTCCCAACACTGCGTCTCCAGTGCCATTAAATAGTCTGACCAGTACTCCAAGGTTTGGAACAGTTACTCCAAATCGCGTCTTTGTAGGAGGAATTGATTTTAAGGTATTTCTTCCTATTTTTCTACTAAATGATAATTTATAACTGTATAAAAATCAACAGGAAAAAAATGTGGGATACAGTCATGTGTGTTTGTTCAGGTGGTAAGGTGCCCTTCACTGCAATGTTCAAACGGGCAGCAGAGAATAAAAAAAACATGAAGTCTTGATTTATGTAACTGTACTACAAAGTTGTCCATTTGTACACCTAAAAGCTTTTGACATTACTGGTTCTTCAGAATTTTCTCTTTTTCAAAGAAGATGGCTTTTGTCATCAGCAGAGTTTATGGTAGGAAAGTATGTAGAAGCATTTTTATTCTGTAACACTTGATGTAATATAATAAACTGTGACCACAGTGTTAAAGATTGCAAACAGAACAAATGTCAGTAGTTTCCATTCTTCTAGCACTTTCCTTCCAGTTCATACAAAGAAGGAGCTACAGTGCATGTATTCCTCAGTTACTGTAGTAATTTTCTTCAAAGCAAGTGTTTGCTTTAAAACAAATATTAACTCTTCTCTGGGCAATTTACAGTAGTTACCTGGATTCTTAGAATGCTCGTGCCTTCACATGTGCCTTAAAATCCTCAGAGCAGTGAATATTGAGTCATTCTTACGTTGTTCAGTTGCTTTCAATGGTTGTGACAAGATATGTACCAGATCTTCATCTCAGCTACTCATTTTTTCTTTTTTACCGCTTCAGATTAGGAGTTGTCATTGACTTTTGCGAAACATCCTTGGTCTGCTTAGCTGTTCTTTGTTCCTACTCAGAGTATATTCTTCGTCTTAATCCTGCTAGGCTGAGGACCTTCTGAGCGGTGACTCAGATGAAGAGGAGGAAGAATGACAATTTTGCATAATAAACACAAGAAATTCAAGGTTCTTCCGGCTCACTTGGCTGAGATAATTTAAATAGAGGTGTTAATAATTAAGGCAATGTTGTACAAGGTCTTCAGTATATTTGGGCTTTGGCAAAGAGGCACAGTAGCTTCTTGCATTAATAGTAAGCAAATTACTAGAGCTGTAAAAAGACTTGACTCACTTTCTTGATGGCAGTTTCAAAGCTTAAAACACTGCATAACGTCAGTATTTTTGTTAATTGTCATATTGTTCATTTTGAAGCATCTCTTGACTTCATGGTTCACTTGCTATGCATCAATATCTATTATGAGTCTTAATTTCAATAACAGGAATCAAGTGTGTTTGTATCTGTAAACATAAAGGTGTATTTCATTGGGAGAAGAAACAGAAGGCATGAAACCACTACTGACATTTCAGCAACTCTTAAATTTCTATCACTTAATATCTAGTTGAGTCTTAAATTTCTGTTCAAATTGTAGGATATATATGTCATTCTTGGGTTGTTTTCTGATGGGAATCTTATGGCAAAAAGCATTGGGGTTTGGGGTATTTTTGTCCCAAAGGTCTTAAGTCAGCTATTCATTTATTTTTGTGAAAAAAGAAGGCTCTTAATACAAGATTATTCATTTTCCAGCAAACTCTTATTGGTTTACCAGTTGGTCTGTCACCTTAGCAGTGATTGCTCTTTACAAGAAGAAACATCTGGCCTTTTTAAATTTAGAGAAATAAATAAGACAGGTTACAGTTGGGTACATTTTCATGTTGGCTTGAAGAACTCTTTCTTCACTGGTGTATACCCTGCCTTTCTTAAGAATCTGACAAGTACCTTTGTCCTCTCGTGAGCAAGAAAAGGAAAGTTCTGAATGTGTTTCTGTCAAGCTTCTGAATGCCATATTTGTCCAGATACTTGCAGATTTTCACTGTGAATCTTAGAGCAATGTTTCCTTCTTATTCCACTTTAATACACTGCTCTGCAGATAAACCTTTGGCTTTCCAAGTTCACAGGCACGTATAGCCATCCGTCATGTCCTTGAGGTGTTGAATGACACTGTCAGCGCTCATCAGTCTTAAAGGCTCTTTGGTTGTTTCTTGGCCTATTTTAGCCTTCAACTCTTGTTACAGGCTTTTTTGCTCAGCTTGTGAAGCAGCTGTGCTACATGTAACCTGGAGCTTAAAAAAAACAATCTCCCAGAAATGAGAGATTTAATCTACAGGCTTTTCGTTTCTAAGCAGATAATGTTTTGGTGTTCATTGGAGATGTCCTGGGTTCAGCAGTACCAGTGCTGCACCAGCTACTAAAAGTGAGGAAAATGATTGCTACTGCTGAACCCAGGACAGGAGAAAATTTTAAGGAAAGGAAAATTTTCACTATGAGTCTTTTGAACATTGTACATGTTTCGCAGTATGCTTTGTATATTTTAATGTGCAAACACTACAGCATATGCTGCACACTTGGTCTGTAGAAACTGTCGGTTGTTTGCCTGAACCTGTTTTCCTGTGTACACAAGCTTTCACTCTTGTTTAGGTGCAAAGTGTGATCATCTATTCAAGAGAATGGTTCTGGACTCCAGAATTCTTTTGATCTGTTCATGGTGGATAGTTTCTCAAACAGCTTGCAAGGAGAAGACACAATTACTGAGCCTTAATAAAATCTTGAAGCGTTGCACACCTGCTCAGTGCGCTTCAATCTGATGTTTCTCCTCACACTTTCAGAGTGACTGGATATTTTCTAGTGTTTCAGTGCCTGAACACTCGAATTAACTGGGGAGATAAAGTCATGTTCTACCATCATTGCTCTCTGCTGGACCTGGGGGTTGTAGCAAGCAAGCTGCTTTATTTGTTTTTGTAAAATGTGTCTGGAGGGTAGAAATCTTCAAAAAGAGCATTAACTTCATTTTCTTTCCAGTTATGAAGGTTGTTCAAATCAGTTTTTGTTTCTATTAAGTTATTCTTGTTTCTTAAACTTGGATGAAGCAGCTAAGCCTTTGATGTGCAGGAGGAGATATATAAAATTGTATACACACAGTTAATAAAAGTCATTCACTTAGAGGTAGAGTAGTACTTCTGATATAATTCTTCAGTGAAAAGTATAGGTGAATATGGAAATTGGTTGAGGCATATAGGTATCTGTGCATGTAAAGTGTACTTCTTCAAGCATTAGGTATAATATTAACTAAGGACCACGTAGAACAAAACTTTAACATCTGAAATATGATGTTTATGCCACTCTATTTGATACATGCTTACACAGTAGAAGAAAACTGATTCATAGAAGGTAGGTGAGTGTTCACATTGCTTTTACATTGGAAACTTGTCCTACTTCATGCGTACTCAGAAGCGAACAGTTTCCTCCATGTGAACTTAGAGCATTCTCCATTAAAATGACTTTTATTTTCTTAATTTATAATGGCGAGTTTCTATGGTGTGCCTGTACATATCTGTGGAGTCTTACATTAAATGTACTTTTGAAAGAAGGATTATAGATTAGATGAATTTGACCATTAAATTGCTGTTGTTTAGTGGGGATATTTTTCGTATGTGACCTATGCATACCTTTTCTGGAAGCCTGCATACTCTGCTGCTCTGAAGTTTGAAAACATCACAGTAATGTTTCATATTGTAAACAGCACTCTAGTATGTAATTTATGGAAACTGAAATTCACATCTAGTAAACCTGCTTCAGTGGTCTTACCTGTAAAAGTTGCTACGTAAATCCATTAAAAGATAAGTTCTAATATTGTAGTGGCTTTCTAGCGTTATTGGTGTATATAAAAATGCAGTAATTAAATAGGAATTGTGAAGGCTCATATGTGGTAATTTTTTTTTCCTATCCAGAGTTATAATTAGTTTGTAGCAAACTTTATCCAAAGTATATCCATTAAAAGTCTTACAGTAAGTATTCATTGAATAAAACAGTATGCAAAGCAACTTTTATTCTTTTTTTTCCCCTTCTTGATTTACTGTACTAGACTAATGAAAATGATCTGAGGAAGTTTTTTGCTCAGTATGGCAGTGTGAAAGAAGTGAAGATAGTAAACGACAGAGCTGGAGTATCAAAGGGGTTGGTATTGTAGAATAAGTATGTTGTGGGAATTGAAAATATGACAGAAATTTGACTGACTGTAGTAGATTTGATTATGAATTTCATTGCTTAGAATATTATTTGTTTTGTCATTTATGTTCCCAGTTAATCCATGTATGCAAAAAATGTGTTCTTGCCCTTTAACATCTACGTATAAATGTCTTTGTAGTTTGCATAACTGTAAAACTCTGTACTTACATTATTATAAGATGAAGATGTGTGCAACTAGGACAAATTCAGTAGTCCTTTCAGGGTTTTCTTATGACAGTATTTTAAATAGATAACCCTAAAATAGTAGTTTAGTTATTAAACATATGTATTTCTACTACTGAAAGCCAGGGTGGAAAGGAGCCTAAGAATGGAGGACAAGGTGAGGTACATCTGATTATGCTGGAGTGCATGGCAATAACATGAGATTTTTGTGTGAAGATTTATGGAGCAAGAACATAGGGGAGAAATCTGATAATGAATTGTGATTGCAGAAAAGGGAACTAAGACTAGAAGTCAACAATAAAAGAAATTCCAAACAACAGATCTGGAGAAAGATGAGAACTGGATAGTAAGGTTATTGCTAGAACCCAAGCAATGCAGTGGTCAAGGAAGTAAGACGAGGAACTGTACTGCCATAGAATGGTGGAAAGAGGGCTGAAGCAGAAAGGAATGTCCATGAGAATTTGTACCTGTACAGTTCACTTCGGTCAGAAGCTCTCTTCTGAACAGTAAGCATTTGGTGTCTGAATCTCATCATTTAATACTGCCGTAATATATATCTGCAAATTACATGCTGAGCTGTAGGTCATAGCATAGAGTGCTATACCTACATGGCATGTTGGTCTTGGTTCTGCTGTCACATCTGTCACCAAGCCTCTGACCCTTCTACTAAATTCCAAGGGATACCTGAGACTTGCAATGCATGTGTCCATATAATACAATAACCAAGAATATTCCAATTATTATTATTATTATTATTATGCAGTTGTGATTGCCAGTATATGTCTCACAGAAAATATGTTGGAAAATAATTAGTTTCAACAGCTTCTGTTGAAATCCAGGCAGTCCATTGCTTCTCATTGACAAGTGATTTAAGAAACTTAGAGGGTTTTGTGACTGATTGTGTCTATTAGTTTATTGTCCAGACAGCACATAGAGTGAAAAGTCTGTGTAGATAAGGTCCCAAGCTAGGAAAGTTGTCTCTGTGTTCTTTGAACTTGGAAGAGTTTACAAATCTGTTTAGAGAAGGCAATGCAGGAAAAACCCGCAGATTTAAAAGTCGAGCTGGTCAAAGTCTGATTGGACTCTCTACTCAAATAAGCATTTTTGAAAATATGTGTTGTGATACAGACCTGAATTATAAGATTTTGCACAAAGTGTGTTCAATGGCATAGGTTTGTAGAATGAATTGAGGGGGGTTGATATAACAGGAGTTTGCATAGAAAGCCTGTTTGATTTGTTGCAGTAGGTACAAAGTATGAGAATACCACTGAACTCCTGCTTAATACTAGTCATGTCAAGAATGACAAGAATAAATTACAGATAAACACTGTCTCTGCATTGCTGCTTGTTCTGAGAACTCAGCATAGTGGGTAGTGCTTGTGCAAGTATAAGGCATTCACGGTTATCATTGAAGTAAGTGGGAGCTTTGCTGTGAAGTACAGTATAGAAAAAAAATAACATCCCAAATATCTCATCTTGGGCCTTCAGAGTGAGTGAGAGCTTCAGATCAAAGTCTTTGTTTAGTAGAAATGAAGGAACTAAAAATACACACTGAGTAACAAGAGCAACGCAGAGAGAGGTTTGTGTAGCTTTCCACAGGGGCTGCTCATTGACTTGCACTATATATCAAGTAATAATGTGCAGTGTATGTAAAAAAAAAAAAAAAATAACTTCAGAGGGTTAGCTTTTGTAATTCTTATTTAGGTATGGCTTCATTACTTTTGAAACTCAAGAAGATGCACAGAAGATTTTACAAGAGGTAAGTGATAGTCCCTGTATGTTTATCTCTTAAATTAGATACTTAATTCAATATTGGACACTAAGTAGCTCTTACTGTCTGGTCCTCTTTTGTTTGCCAGCTTGCATTTGAAGGTCTCTTCAGTCTGGTCTGTGTAGTTAAGAAAATGGCTTAGAGAGACCTAATACAGGATTTAGATTGAGGTCTTCTGGAACTAGGGAATAGAGTTTCCAGTTCATAGTACAGCTCTTGACTTTGACATACAGTGTTTACTTCCCTACTCTGTATGTGGTCCGTTGTACATATAGAGCCATAAAGACTCCATCCTTCACAATTGCTTTTATTTGCTTTACTAGAAAATCAATTGCTGTCGAAGCTTTGTTGAGCATTGGGAAGATAACTGCTGTCTTTTATGCGTACATGTTTGATTGTCAGAGCTGATGTAACTCTTTAGTGGAAAAACGAAAAGATTCTGCTGAGAATCATAGGTACCAGTTGTTAAGTCAGGAGGCTCCATGAGGAGAAAGTAGTACTTGAAATTACTAATAATTAATTATATAAAAATTAAAAAAGTTTGCTGTTATTAAC
>JBCJKH010058392.1:0-13962 GCA_039877255.1 Loriculus beryllinus
AAGGGGGGAAAGTATCTTCACACAGGAGCTTGCAGGGCTCACTGAAGGATATTTAAACGAGATTTGCAGGGGGCTTGCTAGAGATAAGCCTGAGGGTGGCAAGCCAATGTTTGAGAGATGGCATGCAAGTGAGATCCTTTGGTCTGCTCTATCAGGTAGCAAATGAAGATCCATTTGGCAGTAAAGATAAGGGGTTATTGACATGTTAGGAACCACAGAAGCATCTGGGAATGGTCATGTAGGAATTAGGGCTTCTTCCCCTTAAAAAGGGGTGGGATTAATAGCCCAACTGAAGTGCATCTACACCAGTGCAAGCAGCATGGGTAGCAAACAGGAAGGGCTGGAAGCCATTGTGCAGCATGAAAACTGCTATGATTCTATGAAGTTCAGCATATAGTCACTGATATTGTCCCCCAGAAAGACTTTGCCCTGATCTGTTGCTGCCTGGGTGTAAGTTAACAGCATCACATATTGCCCTTCCTTGCTTCAAAGTTAGTGTTTTGAGAAACCCGGAAAGGAACATGCAGCATGAAAGCAGATATGTGGCTGTGCATAAGTGTGAGTTGATGAGCTTATCAAGATGCAGCTGAACAGCTAGCACAAACAGCCATCAAATCCAGCAAACCATAGTCTGATAGCCCAGCATCTATTTTTGTATTGATAGTAAACAGATGTCAGTGGTGAGGTTCTGGGCATAAAACCAACTCTTGCCATTTTTGCCCAGAATCTGTAGTAAAATTAGGCCAGTCAGCAGGACACTTGAATAATTTTGGTGGTGAAATAAATTACTGATAAAATTAGAAAAGCCCTAGTCAGTACAGCTGCTCTGGAACTGACCCAGCAAATACTCTGAACTGTAAAGTGTTTTATTTTATTTTCTTCCATCTCTTTTCCCACGGCTGTGTTATGGGTCAAGACAAAACCTGGTGTCATTCGTCCGGTGCTGGTGAAAGGAAAGAGTTCACAGCAAAAGGAGGAGCCCTATCAACCCAATCCTTTTAAAAAGTACCTTGAAGAAATCAGTGATCAAAATACTGAGCAGGTGAGTAACTCTCACTCTGAAGGATTCTATAGCCTCATTTAGTTTTCTTAAAGATGATGGAATAATCTTAAATCTTTCTTTTGTCCTGGTCTCTTTTATTGTGAAGTTAGATGATTCCGTAATGGTCACTGGCTCCTGGAGGAGAATCTCCAGGCTGGATATGGGCAGCTGGGCTTTCTAAAGGGTCATTTTTTTGTGTGATCTAAAAGCCTATATGCTGAGGAGAGGACCTTTCTAGAATGTCTGTAGGAAACACTGTGCAAAAGAAAGAAATCCTGTGCTCCCTTGTCAACCAGGTGTCTGGATCACATCTACTAGAAAGTCCTTCATCCATTTGGGGTCCAGAACTTAATCTTCTTGAAAGAGAAATGAGGACAGCAAGGATTGGGCTAGGTTCATTCTTCCTTCTCCAAAAGAGATTGGAGAGGAGTCCCAGTGAGTGTCTGTCCCCTGTCTGTAGCTACCCCAGGTCCAAGCTGTCCTTTCACAGATTGAGAGGATAGCTCTTCTACCACGTGTGATAGGCACTAAAATGTAGCCCATGGGCCAGCAAAAGTGCTGTCTTCTCCCACAGACCTCTGCATAAAGCCACAGGGTCACTTTGCAAAAACACATCTTGAAGTTTGCTGACCTGTATAAGGCATTGCCTCAGAGAAACCCCAGATAAATGGTTCTGCCAGCCTTTTCTTGTTCATTTGTGTTTGTACATTTATGTGAATTAAACCTTAACTGCTATACATAATCTGAATGTCTTTGTAAGAGCTTATTATTAACTTAACCAGCAGGTTTGGAATTTTCCATTTCCAGGGTAGTGAAATGAAGCCAGTATCTTGCCAGACATGAAGTGACCAAAATACCACTCTTCTATGGAGAATAAAATTTCTCTTCTATGACTCTCACATTAGAGAGAGGCTTTAACAATGGCAGCCTTCTCTTCTCCATTTCAAAACTGATATATTTTTGTTGCTTTTTTTTATGATTTTCTTTTTCATTCTTCCCATTTCTCACCATAGTTCTGACTTGCTGTAGAACAATCCTAGCATTTCTCAAGAGTACCGCAGCATTACAAAGAGAGGAAGACTTATTTGTAGTGTTAGTGGGTTCCAGCAGCACATATGTGTGGCATCAGAAGGTTTCTCATTCTACAGATTTTTATAGAATGTAGAGCTTCCATAAAATATAAGAAAATAATAATAAAATGATGATTTACAGTTTGTCTATGAACTTCTGAGGCTAAGAGTGAATATTTGAGTTCCAAGACTCCATATGAGTTCGTAGTGAGTTTTTCATGCTTTGACTTACTGAAAACCTTCTCGTGCCAAGACACCGTCCTGCCATTCACCTCGGATGAAAGAGAAAGAGAGCTGCCCTGAAGCTGCTGCTAGACCACCTCAGTGGGGCCTCTGCAAAGGCAGGGGCAGCTCATACCTTCCTTTTATCAGGGCTAGGCACTGATTCTGCTGGGTATAGTTTCACTGATGAAGGAAGGATGCAATCATCAAACCTGTAGTTTTAGGCAAACACAAACCTGGGGTTATTGCCATAGTCTGAAGCTTTCTGACATGTGAAACTAATTGTAAAAATCAAGTATAAATTACTTACGGTACATATTACTGAAGTACTGAGGATGCAATAAGTCCAGGAATAAATGTGGTAGTTTTAACGAAAGCCAAAATTATTTTACACAAAAGCTATATATTAAAATGAGCTAAACATATTGTGTGCTGACTTCGATAGATGGAAAAGTTAACTTGACAATGAATCTGTTAAGCTTGTGGCAAGAAATACTGCAGGTTGCTGTAAAACGCTTGTTACTTTGGGGGATATCTATAAAGACTTTGTTCTGAAAAAGGAAATACTTGGACCTGTGTATAGATATGTTCACTGGCTTAACGGAAACCGTTTTTGTTTGTGTGAGAAATGGCTAAATGATTCCAGTGGTGGTCTAATACAACAATCAGTAGTATGATAATAGCCAGATCTGGGGGAAATGCTGAAGTGCTGATCATGACAGCATGTTTATGATTTCAGCTTTTGCCTCTCAGAGTAGGTTTATGGTGTTAACATAAGTCTCTTGTGAGTGAAGAAGACATGGGTGCCCACATGAGGATGTTCATAATCTTACAGCATCTGTGAAACACTCCTCAGGGGTTTTAGTGCCTTTAGAAGAGCAACAGCAGTGCCTGTGGAACTGGGCTTGGTGCCCAGACAACAGCTTGAAAATTTCAGTGTTCATCTCTAACCATGGGGTTGTTAGCCTGTAAGGACACTCATTCTCCCTCTTACCTGCTTTTAGTAGTTATCATTTTTGGCTGCACAGTGGCTGGCTTCCAAAGAGTGGAAGATGTTCTCACTAATATTACCCCTAAGTCAGGTAAATTGACTGTATTCATGGGATGTGAGGGCTGTGGTTTAAAACCAGGAAGCTAGCAGTTAGGCTTTCTACTTTCTGCAGAAGAGATGGTACTAGTGCACTTGTCCTCAAAAAGAGTATCTACTTTGGCTGAGGGCAAAACAGCTCATACTGTTACTGATTTTCTCTGGTTTTCTTTGGAGATCTTTCCACTTCTGGAGGGAAAAAACATTTCTGTTCTCTCCCTATCTCTATGTTTTCCTTTCTTGCTAATAGCATTGCTAATAAAACTCTCACTACCTGATGTTGCTGCCCCTTTTTCACCCAGCCCTTCTTGAAAGGACACACACTTTCAGGCTGCATTGTCAAGGGTGGCGCAGACTAGATGAAACTCCAGATGGCATCAGCTTTATCCTCTCTTTTGACTTTTTCTTAGTCCTCTTCGGTATTTCCTCTCTGTGCCAATCTTCCCAATGTGACAGTGAGCATTAGTGACTGTGTGGGTGACATACAGCTTGAGACATAATGATGCAGCCAGCCGTAACTGCTGACCTTCAGCTTCATGTCCTTGTGTCGAACACACATTTTTTTACACAGAAGAGACTAGCTTGTTTGCTTTTCATTTCATTAAGAAATGTCCCTGTGTGGAAAAGGCCATTTCCCTGGTAAAAAAAAAATAGTAATTTTTGCTTTAACAGGCAGTTGTTCTCATGCAGATAATCCAAAGTAGTGCATGGAGACAAAAAGAGATTTCTGAATTAATAAAGATCATCTGGAAAGGATGTCGCTCAGCTCACAGAAAGCTCTTTTTACTTGTATTCTGGGTACACTGTGACACTGTGACACTCATGTGCCAATAAAATTTATAAACAAGGGAAAATCCTATTTTATTTCGGCTTTTTCTCATATTAGCTTTTTCCTGAGGACATATACAATTTGTAACACTGGCTATTCAGTGCATATCCCCCCATTAAGCACTTTCTGCAGACAGTGGTACAGACTGAGGTTCCAGTATGACAGTATTAAGCTTCCCACATTTTTAGATACTGTTACCGGAGATAGTAGTTTCCCCATTATGAGAAAGATTTTTTTTTCTCTTGCTTAGTACAATTTATTAATGTTTCAGAAATCTTGCAAATATGCTCCAATTTGTTCAAAAAAACAACCATGAAATATACTGGAAGTATATGTAACTGATGTCCAGTGCTGATGTGACTGATGGTTTCACAAAGATTTTAATTGGAAACTAGGGAAATAGAATCTTTTTTTTTGGAAATAATAGGGTATTTTATTGACACATTAATATGAAGACAATGAATGCTAGAGAATGCATGTGATTGTAAGTATTTATTGACAAGCATGTACGTAGACTCCTTTGTCATTAAAAAAAAATAAGCCACTTTGGGCAATGTATGTATTGTTCGGGTTTTTTTTAACAAGAAACACTAATAAGTGCTGAGAACTTGCAGTAGTGAAATATACTGTGTATGCACCTTCACTGGTTTAACTTTTAAATGGATGAAAAGGCTTGTTGAAAAGGCTTGTTAAAAAGTCTTGTTAAAAAGCCTGAAGTGATCCTGCTAGTACATAGATAAAGGAGACCTTCTTTTGTACTCTCAAACACTTTGATTTTGTTTTCAATTTTTCAAGTTTTCAGATTGATTCTGTCTCCAACCTAGCCTCCCAGAAAATGTCCCAAAACATGGTTATGCAAGGAGATGCACTGGTCATCAGCCAAAGTGTAGCTGGTTTAATGGGTCATCTACAGCAGGTTTTCTTTCATGTGTACTTTCATGCCAATGGAAGTGTTTAGTGTAGAACAATTGTATTGGCATGAAGGTAAAGTGTCTTTCCTAGTTAATCATCAAGCCCTGTGAAATGTGAAAAGAATGCAAGGCAAGCACTTTGCTTTCTGTCCAAAGCTTTTTTCTTTCATCCATTAACCTTTTTTTTATTTACTTTTCTTTTTTCATAGGAGACTGCTCTCCTACACCTTCTGTATTCAACTAAACTGATCCCTCCAACTAAGTCCCCTGTGTGTCTTCTATTTGTCTCCCTTGCTGACTGTCTAAACCCTGGACCTTTTAGCCACTTGTCTTTCATCATGTGTGATGTTCAAGAGAATCCTTATAGCCCTTACAGTCACAACTCTTTGTACAGCAAGGTGAGCGGCAAGCGTGGCATGATCCAAGAGCTTTGTCAGGCTTTTATCCTTTCAATTCCAGGCAAAATTTAGGATCAGTCCCGGCAGGTGCTCTGGGAGATGCATCTCAGACAAGCCTGTGTCTTCAGCATCCCTGGAGATATTGCTGCTTTTCCTTTTCTTGGCACAGCTTGTGTCAGGACTTGTTTACTCCAGGCATGCCAGGACAGGGCTACTCCTTATTCAAGCTATTTGTTCTCGAGAGGAGGAATAATCTATTTCATCCCTCCTGCTCTGATTACTTTTGACATTTACCCATACTAAAGTAACGGGCTATTTCCTTTTTCTTGAGGACTGAGGGAAGGGAGGCTAACCTGAGAGAAATACAGGCTTTTCCATTGCCTTTATCTGTCTTCTTGACAAGCAGTTGTCTCTTGCTCGTATATAGGGAACCACAGCTTTGTTGACATTGGTTTCTTCTTTGAAACAGCCTGAAGTTAGACAAAATCTCTGTAGTCCAAAGTGTGGGTGACAAGACTGGCTAATGAGCTTTGTAAGGTGAAAACTAGGCCCTGCATCTTAACTGAAGTCTTTTCAAAGAGCAGCTGCACATGGTGTTTACAATATGTCAAGGGAGCTCCTGTCTATTGTTAGAAAAGCATTGGTTGTGGAAGTCCATAGGAGATGCTGTTTGGACCCCTCAGAGGCATCCCTCCCATGTCCTCTTTTTGTAACAGGATCTGGCTGGAAATGCTCAAACCTTGATTCCTGGAGAAATAACCTTATTCTAAGATGTACAGTGTGCTTTATTTAGGATGAAAGAGGTTAAAACACAGGCATTAGGTGCTGTATCTTTAGGCTATGTCATGGTTTCCTGTTCAGGAGAAGCACAAGGTGAAATCTGACTTACTAGTTTTAGGCAGATTGGGAGCTGAAACTGCTTAAGAAAGAAGTTATATGTTATATGTTGATAAACCCCCTGACAATATTTGCCTCTTGTTTCTGGTAATAGCCCTGTCTTGTGCACCACTCAACTATAGTCTGAGCTATTAATGTTTTTAAAAATAAATTATTTAATTTATTTTCATACATAATTGAAGTAACAGAAAACACAATGCAGTAGACACAGTATCACGTGTTGGAATTTTAAACTATTAGACCTGTTCCTTAAACAATATCCAGACATTATGCAAATTTCTTTCCATTCTCTACTAAACCTGGACTTTCACCACTGTAAATTCCTGGTGTTCCCCCTCTTCAGTTCTCATTTCCTGTGATAAGCGATAATATGCAGTGTGACTCACTTGTTGCCTCTCTAGCATCTAGTAAACACTTGGTAAGTGTCCACATGGTCAATCCATATATATATTGTATAAAATTTATGTTTCAAAGCATATGTTGTACTTTGCTTCATCTTCCACTAGAGGGCAAAACCCACTGGAGTAAATTCTTAACAAACATTTAAATATGTTTTAAAGATACCATTGAGAATGGATACAATGTGCCAGTAAAAGGCATTGCTACCTTTGCCTGCACTTTCATTGAACAAGTCTTCCATTAGAAATGGGATATGGAAAAAAACCCATAATGATCACCTGTGTCCTATGTTAGAGATGTTAGATATGGTGAGCTCCTAAAACCAGAATAATTTCAATAACAGTTGTCTCTATCTGAAACGCTGTATCAAAAAAACACTAAGGTCCAGCTTGTTCTTGTTTGAAGCTCCATTGAATGCCTGAACCGTCATAGCTGATAAAGTTACACAGATGAAGCTGAAAGATATAGCTGGCAGCTTTCGTATAACTATTCATAGTGATGAAATCTGTAAGCTGTGGTCCAAATAATTTCACAATGTGGTTTTAACTTTGATGGGGGGAGGAAGTGTGAACAAAGCTATTGTGTCTATCCTTCTGCTTGGAGAACAGGGAAGACTCCTTTCTTCTGTGCACAGGCTGCTTCTGAAATAAGAATGTTGCCCACTCAACTGAGCTGATTCTGTTTTCATTTACCTTATTATGTCCCTTGTCTTCTCCTTCCCTAGTCTGACCTCAGGCATCAGGTGCTGCTATTTTTAATTACATTCCTTGGTCTTGAATATTTAAGGGAGTTGAACTTTTTATTATAAAAATTATTATTTTCCTTTTGTTTGGAATAAAACAGCTCAGGAAGGTGGACAGAGTACAACTGTTGCAGTGATGGAGAGCTTATGGTAACACTCAGCAGTGTGGTTAATTCCAAAGACTGCTTCTGCTGGGAATCCCTTCAGTTTTTAACAGAGGGCTCTGTAGGGCGGAAGAGCACAACACTGCACGTGGAATACTGTGTCCAGTTCTGGTCCCAGCAATTAAAATATGGTGTGAACAGATTTGAGACCATCCAAAGGAGAGCAGCAAAGGTGATCAAAGGGCTGTAGAATCTGCCCTATGAGGAAAGACTGAAGGAGTTACGTCTTTTCTTCCTGGAGAGAAACGGCTAAGGGGGGAACTTCATTACACTATTCCTCTACTTAAAGGATGGCTACAAAGAGGATGGAGGCTTCCTCTTCACTGGAAGGCACATGGAAAAGACAAAGGACAATGGGTACATCTTGTACTGGGAGAGGTTTCCTAGTGTTGTATGAAGAATTTATTTACAATGAGAATAATCAGTCACTGGAACAACCCCATGATGTGGTGAAGTCCGTGCCACTGGAGGCTTTCAAGATGTGCTTGGACAGGGTGCTAGGTAACCTCACCTAGGCTCTCTTTCCCCAAAAAAGGTTGAACTCTTCCAACCTGGGCTGTACGGTGGTTCTATGATTCATATGGGGCATGACTAAATTAAATACCTGCCAAGGCAGAGAGCATTAGATTTTGAGAAATCAGCTGTCGTTTTGAAGGAGAAAGGAATGACCTGCCTAGGTGAGAGCCAGAGGATGAGCAGGTGTAGCTCTTTCAGCTGGGGACTGCCTCCCAGTTCTTACTGACTTTCAAGCTGCCTTTTCTTTCTGTCTGCAAGGACTGAGAACACGATTCATGTACACTCCTGTGAAAATCTCTCTGTCAGCTAATTCTTTAGCAGCACAGCCTTAAAAATGGATTGGCAGGAATTGGATTTTTGCAAGAGGCACAACCATTTTTAAAAAATTGCCATTTCTGTATCTGATCAGACATTATTTATAAGAGTAAAGGTCTAAGCTTGCACAGGAAAAATTTTATTTAATGTCCAAATTTGGACTCAAGCAAATTTATTTATTACTTTTTTTTTCCTGGACCTAAATCGATTTTTCTTGAGATCACTAAATGTTGTTGTGTCAGCCTTCCATAATCACTTGCAGATCTGCATGCTTATAGGTAAGCAGAATACTTAAAAGGAATCTTTCTTATTTTTTAGATGAAATCAGTTGTGTTTACTTCATCTTCTACTCATTAGAGTTTGTGTTTGATTAATAGTAGCATAGTAGGGATTGACATTATGTGAAAACGGCAGCCTTTCAAGGTTGCCATGGAAAAGTACTTTCCTATCTGACATCATCCCAGCTGCTTTTATTTCTAGAATAGATTTTCTTTCTCTTTTTCGAATGGTGATATTTAAATGCTATACTTGTGTAGGTGTATTGTGGTTGAGCAATCTTCTACTATCTGTGATCCTGAACAATTGCTTTAGTGTAGAAAAAGAAATCAGAGGCAAACAAGCCATTTCATTAGTGCTGTGCTACAAATTGGACCTCCTTGTTGGGAAAGTACTGATGCTTAATATTGTTGTGGCTCCTTTGTATATCCTTTAATGGCATTGCTTGGGCTCAGTGAACTATTTAAATCATATTGTACTTAAATGACATTTTTATCACTTTGAGTTTGGTTTGATAATGCCTGCTGAAAATGCCTCTAGAGATCTTGCTCAGCTGATCTTTAAAGGAACACATTTCTCCTAAAGAACTTTAGAAGGATCATAACCTGGTAATTGATTGCTTTCTTCAAAGCCATCATATTAACAACAGAACATGAAGGTAGCTTAGGCTCAACAGGAGACACCGCAGCATGCACTTAATAGGAAGATGTCTTAAGTCTGGTACTGCCTGGAAAGACCTCTCCTACCCACTTCTACAGAGAGAGTTTTTCCAAAGGAAAATAAGGAATTGATTACCATGCCCCCACTCCATTTGGCCTGGGTAGTTAGGCAATTTTAAGAGCATTGCTGTCTTATTTCCACTAAGAGAAGCTGTTGATGGTAGGACCCCGGTATCTTTGGTGTACTTCATTTAGAAATCAATGAATTGTTTTTACAAAGAGCTGTTTTCACACAGAGTTGTTTTCTTGAACATAGTAGGATCAGACCCCAGCAGGCACTTTCATTAGAAATCAAAATGTGCTTTCCAGTGAACACTGTGCCCAGAAGTGTCCTGGTTTCTTTGGAACCTACTTAGAGCCACTTCTGTTGTTTTCTGCATTCTTATTTATGCAGCTTGTCTTAGCTGGGAAAGCTTAAACCAATCTCAAGAACCAAAAAGTAGTTTAAAATGTTTTGGCTTCATTCTTAGAAACCTCTATGTAATATAAAACTTGAATTCAGTCTTACCCATGGTTTTCTATGCAGATTGCATCTGGTCTTCTGCTTAATGTATTCCAGGCAGACATTTTAAATGCATAAACCAATATAAAATATAATAGAAATTCTGTCCCTAGCTAACAACTCCAAGATCTCTTTATCTTAGCCTTCTGCATTTTCAGGTTAATATGGGAGTACACATCTTAGGAGAACAACCGAAGGAAACACAACAGACTAAATACAACATCCTAGTATCTGCTTCTAATGACTACTTGTGAAGGGGATTCTATGACATGCCGATGGTGGCGTGGGCAAGCTTGCCATAGGTTGGGGGCTGCTTCTGATACTGGGATCATGATCCGTGAATGAATTTGAACTGAATACAACTCCATTTCTAAGGGAATTTGAAAGCACAGAAAATGGGAACGTTAAGAAATAATCTCTATTAATGATTTGGCAAATGGGAACTGCAACCTAGGGACATGTCTTTGCTTGTAATACAGTAATAAAAACAAAAGACAAAATTACAAAGAACAAAACACACTCAGAGTTCAAAATTGTTGGTTTTAACAAAAGCAGAACTATACCATTGAGTGAAAAAATATAAAAAAGATTTAGTGGGCATACAACCTGTATGAGACACAGAAAAAACAATTGTATGCTTTTTATTAAAGACAGTGAGAAAACAAAGTCTGAAGGAAAAGAAAAATCATAGTTAATGGAAACTATCCCAAAACACGCAGAGCTGCATAGAAATTCATATCTTAGATGTCACTGAACACATATGTTTCTAGACAATTTCCTGCTGGTTTTTAGATTGTGAAAACTCTTCTGAGGTATCAAGGAAAAGTAAACAGTGAACTGACTTGGAAACTCTGCATTTTAAAGGACAAACTGCCACAATTAGAATTCAATTAACTGTTACAGCAGGTATTGATACAATGTGTACTCTGAAATATGTCCTTAATTAACTCCTTTTCTAGTTGCATTAGAAAAATGTATGAGATATAATTAGTTCTGTGAAATTCCAAGTATGTACTTAGAGCTTTAATTAAAGAAGCCAGAATTTATGTATGTTACAAAGATGTTATGAACTTCAAGGCATTAGTGGTTGGGTTTTTTTTCTTTTTGGCTATGTGTTCTGAATTTTGATGAAGTGGTCATATATGATAAGCTGTAAATTACAGTACTACCTTTCTCCTTTTCTTCATTAAACAGTAGCTATAATTTTAATAGTTATATGATAGTAGAATACAATCAATACAAATTTTAAGATAGGTGATGACAGTTACGCATGTATACTCTAGAAAATTCAGTCGAAGTTTGTGGTTTGGATATACAGCAACTAAGGTCAAAGATCTCTTGCATGAAAAGCTTACTTAGAAAACAGGACTTACTCAGTTTTGCAGCTAATCTGGGAAGAAAATATGTGGGTGGGAGGTCAACTCTGAAAATTAAATCCATTTCATTTCACACTCTCACCTGGAAAGCAGTTAAAGTTCTTTGGCTATTATCAGTCAATGAGCAATGAGTCCCTTCCTGGGACAGGGAAGTATCGTCATTTTTGAGCAATGACTCAATTTGTGTGAGTCCATAAATAGTTCGCAGTCAGTATGCTGAGGGAAATTTCTAACACCTGTATTGCTGGAAATTCTGAAATGTTCTTTCCAATACTGATGGGAATTTGAAAATATTTAAATACTCCAGAAATTAATATGCATCATTTGGGTTATTTGATCTAACTTGATACAGATAGTTCTAATCCATGTGATTAGTTGTTTGTCTCTGTTGTTTTACCCTGTAGGTGTGCAGGTTGTGGTTTTCTTCCCTCAAGTCTTTGTTACAGGCTCGGTAGCCTTGCTGGCCACCAGCTCCTGCAATCACCTATAGTGAAATTAGCCCTGTGAGGAATTGCAGAGCTTGATTAGCCCACAGCAGAGAGCAGAGGCAATCATTATTGCCACAGAGTGAACTGAGTGAAATACGTTTGAATGTTTTATGGAAGTGATGCAAATTGAAACTTTCAGGTCAGAAAACACAATATGCTAGTTACAGATGGGATTTCTTACAATTAAACACTTCATTTTAATTTTCTAACTGACTAGTGAGAGTTTACAAGGGATCAAAATGTTTTGCAGAAAGCTTCTTTTTTTCTGTTGCTAGTGTTTTTCATTGAAAAATCATTTTGGCAGAAAATACCCACCTAATTCCATCAATGGCTAGCCCAGATTGAGATGTTCAACTTGGCTTAGAAAAGGCAGCCCAAGAAAATATTGATGCACTGCTGCATTTGTGTACATCTCCCCCTCCACAGCTCCACTTAAAGATAAGGAATTCCTACTGCAAAGCCCTGTAACTCCTCCAGCCTCTGGTATTCACATACATACAAATCTTTCAGTCTCACCCCACTCTGGTGCCCTCCAGGCCTGTGTCCTCTGAAAACCTGTCAGGGAACCATGCTTGTCTTGTGTGCGTACTTACCAGTATCTGGGGAGAGGTTTGGAATCTTCAAGTTAAAAATGCACAAGTATGGTACTATATAATGATTTGCAAGTCAGTCAAGACATACGTGGCTGAAGGTGTATTATAAATCTTTGTTGTGATCAGCATTTCTGCTTTACTTTTGTTTATAGAGAGGTAGAAATTGCAAAAAAAAAAAAAAAAGTGTATTTAACTGACTGAATCTTTGAAACAGATTTTATACCATGTAATTTCAGAGAGACTGAATTGTCATAACTACAAATTGGCTCTTTACATTATATATTTTCTCTCCGCTTTGTTGAAGGTAGTCTTTGTTGCTGTGGGTGTTTAACCATTTAATGGTACCCTAGATTTCTTGTGCTTGCATTCAGAAAAAGTGGTTATCTATAACATTGTTTTATAAAAAATGTTTGCTTGTTATATGTGTATAAACAAACTTTTTTAGTCTTTTAGAAATCAGTAATTTTTTACTGTTGTGAAGAAATGACTGTGTTTCATACAAATCTATATTACCTATTTAAATGGATTAATTTAGTGGTCTTAACAGAGTAGTTTGAAAGAATAGTGTATACATGAATGTTCTCTGGTTACTACAGTTGAAACATTCTTTTTTTTTATGTACCTTATCTCTCACTGGTTCCAAAGGGTTTTAAACCTGTGCCTCAGTTAGCAAAGGCTGCAGACCCTCTAGAGAGTTGCTTAGATTTATGAAAAAGGTCTTACCTAGAGAACACCTCAGAAAGCTTTATATCATTCAGAGGCAGCTGTGATCCATAGCACAATAAAGATAAACTGACCTTTTAAAGGCAAATATGTCTTGCTGATTACCCTACAGAGCTAAATGAACAAAGGTCTAACTAAGATGTTATATAATCACCTTTTTTCTAAGCCTTGGCTGAGTCTGCGAGAGGTTATTTTGGCCAAGCATATAATTTGTCTTTGATCTTACATGCTTTAAATACTTAAATATTGTCAGGATATCCACCCTCCAAAGTACAGTTTTTGCAGCCACAAAAACAGATTTGCCTATTTTTCTCTTTCACTGTTCTCAGAAAGAGTAAGGAAAATATCATAATATAAGAAAATAGAGTGATATCTGGAAAGTTAAAAAATATTAATTAACCTTGTAAGAGTAATGCAGAATTTTTGTAACTGCCAAAGAGTACAAATTATAAAAGCAATATTGTCATCTTTCAACGTCAACAGATGCAATTCCTTTACATTTGTGGGAGAAACTAAGTTTCTTGCCACCTGCTTTGACCTGGAGTTGAAAGACTGCCAGTGACAGAGCTTGATGAGGTCTCATTAAGACAACACACCCATAAAAAGTACATAGTCCGAGCTGAATTCATAATTCAGAACTTGTGAACATGAGCATGTTACCGTGTGACTCTGAGGGATGATAGTCACACAGTG
>JBCJKH010058393.1:0-34617 GCA_039877255.1 Loriculus beryllinus
AGAAATTCTTTACTGTGAGGGTGGTGAGGCACTGGAATGGGTTGCCCAAGGAAGTTGTGAGTGCTCCATCCCTGGCGATGTTCAAGGCCAGGTTGGACAGAGCCTTGGGTGGCATGGTTTAGTGTGAGATGTCCCTGCTTATGGCAGGGAGGTTGGAGCTTGATGATCTTAATGTCCTTTCCAATCCTAACTATTCTATGATTCTATGATTCCTGGGGAGAAAAATGGCCCAGACATTCAAATCATCCTTCTTATTCTGCTGTCCATACAATGTGTTCATACATCAGTTCACCCTAAATGAAAACAGCAACTGAAACAGGGAGATTTGACACGGGTAATTCCACTTGCAGGATCACAGTTAAGACACTGCTGTGTTTGGTATCGTTCACTCTAAATCTCTGTCTCGTCGTTGTCTCTGTAAGCCGTCTGGTTTCTAAATTCTAATCAGAAGAATATTTCTGTCATCCAGATGACATCCTGTCTCCTGACAGTCTTTTAGCTGGGATAACACTTCCTTGAGGTTCTCTGTCTAGATCAAAGAGCTCTCAACAAACTCTGCATGACTGGGCTTGGGCTGCCTGAAGCAGAAAGCTCTGCTTCTCTGTCGCAAAACAGCATAGTACTTCTTCATCACCCTTGCATTTATCACAGCAAGATTCATAAATATTTTTGACAGATGATATATTTCTAAACTTCAGTTTTACAGCAGAAACACCAGAAAGTGGCAGGCAGATGCTTATTATTCAGTTTGAGGGAAGGATACTGATACTGACAGTAGCAGTCCATCCTTGCAGCAAAGACAATCCATCATACTTGCTATACCTTCCCCTTGGCTCCAGCCGGATACAGCTCTGTGGTTTTAGCACTCCAAAGTCTCTGCATTTCTCCAAAGCAGTACCTGTCTTTTTCTCAGAAGTCATGTTAAAAGCTCCCCCTGCAGCAGGTCTTGCCTTTAGGCTTTTTCTTCCAAGTAGAAAGGATTTATTTAGCAAACAGAGTCATCTTTGGTGGAAGGGCACTGGAAGAAACTCACATTCTGATTCATCATTGTTTTCTGCAGCAGAGTGGCCGCTTGCACTGAGATGAGGTGTCAGCAGGACGTCAGTGATCATCTGCTCTGTTTAGCCCAGACAGCCATGGCTTGGAGCAGCTGCAGCGTGGACTGCCTCCTCCCCAGCCAGCCCTGGGCTGGCTACCATGGGAAAGGGGTGTTAGGGGATATGGAGAGAACCTGGGGCTGTGGAGTAGGAGGGTGATGGGGATGTGATAAGGTGAGCTAGAATTTCTGCAATATGAAAAATAAGCCATAAATCATTGGAAACAGACATGGTTACTGCTGCTGTCCATGGATCAAATTGTCTCGTTCTACCACACCTTAAGTGAGCTATGGGACAGTGACACCATAAAGCTGTGGGGCCTGTGTACTATTTCTGCTTGCTAGAGTCTCATATGGGAGACCTAAAATGCGCATTTACACGGCATCCTTAATGACCCAGTGAGTGAAGTATGAAATAAAGGTAGTAATAAAGTGCTGCAGTGAAACCCCTTAGGACACTGATGAGAAAGCATGCAGCTCTGCTTCCCACTAGATGGGTGCAGATTTCTTCCAATGGCGGTACCAAGCTGTCACTGCGGCTGCTTGCTGTAGCGTGAGATGCCAGCTGCACAATACCATTAGCATTCCTCATCAGCCGCGGCTTATGTCTCTCCCTGTGCACAGTGTTGGAAAACCAGGTCATTCTCTTGGCTCATCCTCCTCTGATAACTCCTCTTTTCTTCCACTGCCAGGAAGCTAAGGACGGTGTAATTAGTTTTCACTAATGTTCAGCTCTATGTGCAACTGCTTTTGGCTCAAGTCAAAAATGAAGTTTTCACATAGTTTGCATGCCCTAATAGGAGGGAAACTTGAGACGAATTTGAGAAGTACCCATTTTCCTTGTGTTATAATAATTCAGCTGATATTTTTCAGAAGACCTCAGAGAATGCTGATGACATGTTAAGCTTCCAGTACTTGCAGAATTGAGAATAAATGAGTGAGATTCCAATGAAAATACAAAGTTATATCTACCCATACCACATAACAACTGGTGCTGCAAGAGCCTCAGAACAAGCAATCTGAAATCATACCCTTAAAGCAGAAAGACTGCCCAAAGTGGTATTTAACTGCTGGGGGGTTGGAGGCAGATCAGAATCCTGATATTCCAAAGAAGCTGCAGGGAAAAACAAAAAAGAAAAAGTCAACTTGAACCCCAGATCAGACATACAGGTTTTCATAGTAAGGCAGTGGAAATGATGGCTTTTAGACCTGTGAGGAATAAATTTTGAGACAACTATATGGAGTGTACTACAGAGTGATAAAGCAACAAACTTTGCTAAAGGTCAAGTGATTTTGTACTGTGAGTGAATACATAAACATAAATGGCCATGAAGAATTATCAGGATGGTACAGTGGAGCTTTTATATTGGCAGAGTAACCATATCAGTAATTAAAGCTGCATTAATGTGCTTGAGTGATGCTCTGAAAGTGTTACTGTAATGGCAGTCACAGCATCAACTGAAGCAACTAAGCTGTGAGAGGAGGAGCTATGAGCTACAGAGGCTCCTTGCTAGGAATGTGCTTAGAATTTGACATGCTGGAACACTATTACATAAACCATTATTTAAATAACAATAATAAAACCCCGCAGTATTAGTATCCACTACAATAACTGCAAAGTCAACCAAGTTATATGCAGTATTTCAGGAGATAAAATATGAAGCAGTGAATGTATTAATAGTCATTCATGTCCCTGCATGACCAGGTGGGCTCTTTGGAAAGAAGCACACTGAGTTTTAAGGAGCTACATTGTGCTTTGCATACCTTTGGAGGAAGGTCCCTGAAATTACAGTTAAGATTGACACTGGAAACATTTAAATTCCTCTTTTGCAATTATTTTGGTTAAGAAGCTCTAAACATGGGGTATAAGCTGTCTCTCATATTTGTCTCTGCAAACAAATATGGACGTGTTCACTCAATTAGGTGAAAGTTACAGCTCACTGCAGGGAAAGTATCAAGCAGAAAAGTTTGAGGATGGAGTTAATGGGAATACTTGTGCTTATAGAGAGAAATGTTTTCCATAAAAAAAAAAAAGTCATACTCAAGCACAGGTGATCCTCAGTGCTCAAATTCAGATACATTCATCAGCCACTAATTTTACTAAAATAGGATTTGGCCCAAAAAGGCCACACTGCAGTTAAACTTGCCGTAACAGATCCAGATATGATTGAAGCCCAAGTTCAAGGTATACTTTCAGATGTGTGGTGCTAGCTGCAGATAGAATTCTCTTGTTTTTCAGCTTCATCTCTTGCAAGCCATCAGGTTACAAACAGATCCTAAAGAAATAAGTCATGTTGACAAGTCTGATGACATCTTGTTTCCTCAAGTGGTTAATTTAATGAAAGCTTTTTCAGTGGTATCCACAATCAGTACTAATGTGATAATGAGTATCATCTCAGTACTCTGTGTTGTGTGAAAACATTGCTTTGGCTCACAATGGGGCAATTACAATTTTATACATACATGAGACCAATACTGAGGATTTAATGGTTACAGATGATGCATAAAGAATGAATTCAAAGAAGCCCAAGACAGAAATAATTCTTTGAATCTTTTCCAGTCTGAATTAACGTTCAGATTTGAACCTTGAATGTTAATTGTGCTTAAAATGTAATATGCAGAAAAGAACAGTTTAGCATGACTGGGTTTTTCTAATGCATTGCAAAAAGTGAAATAAAGGAACTTCTCTGACATCTTTATGCCCAGATTCTTGCAGCCTAGGTTCTTTGGTGATATTTAGACTATGCAAATATGGGCAATACAAGTGGTGGTCTTATTTGTAATGCAGCTACTGAGTTGTTAGGAAGAAATCTAAACCTTACAGTTGCATCCTCCTATAAAACAAACAGCGCCTTCTTCATTGGAGGTGCAGAGTTAAGTACTCTCTAGTTAGATCTTGTACTGAAGAGGCTCATGTGTAAAAAGCCCTCCTCTGAGAATAACTTTGCAAATGAAAAAATACAAAAAGCCACAACTTTTGTGTATGTTTTACCACACATCCTCAGGAGGGGAAAAGAAAAAGAGATCTCTATATTCTCAACATATTACAATAAATGTCCTTCTAAAAACATTGCCTAAGATATGATAATAGCTCTGGTTTGATTCAACGTTCATGCCTTATGATTTTCTTTACAGATGAAGGGACACCTCTTCCCACTGCTGGCCCTTGGCCATCTGCTGCTGCTGGCACTTTGGGGGTCATCCTGCAAAAGGTTTGCATCCAGCCTCTAGCAGGCCATTGATCAGCTACTAACACAACTGAGTAGAGACCTCCAAGGCAGGATGAACTGACAAGAGCAGAGAAGGCAGATTGTTAAAAACCCAACCAGCCATTGTAACATGCACAGGAAGACAGCTTGAGTTTGAATATTAGCTTCGTTTGTTCCTTTCTAACAGATACTTCTATTGAATACTAAATGAGCAATGTTATTTGGTATTTTGAGAATGATTAAAAGCTAAGACAAAAAATAGCCTAAGTCATATCTTATCTCTTGCACCCAGTGATCTTGAAGTTTTCACCAAACTGTTGCACTAATATTCTTGTAGTCACATACTGGGAAGTGGGAAAAGTAGAAACATAGAACCACACAATATCCTGAGTTGGGAGGCACCCACAAGGCTCATAAAACCCAACTCCTGACTCCACACGAGGCAACCTAAAAGTTAAACCGTGTACCTAAGTGTTGTTACGATGCTTTTTGACCACCAGTGGGCGTGGAAACATGTTCCACTGAAGATCTCTGAGCATATGACCTGCAAGCCATGCAAAAAGACCTTCTGTTGATAGCACCATCATGGAGAGCACAAACCTTTGCTGTGGTGCAACTGTGTTGCAAAGGAATGAAAGGATAATAGTTGGTTGTGTAGGAAAAGTAGGCCTGTGGGTATGAGTCAAGGCCTCAGGCTCTCCCGTCCAGCACGGTGGAGCTGCTCAAGTAGAAGACTTTGAACTGAGGTTGGCGGAGGCACTATCAGGGTAACACCTGCAGTTGCTGGATCTGGTCCTGAAGATTTGGCTCCAGCACCCATGGCCCATTAATGTTTACGCAGTGTTAATATATTACAAATAAAAAGCACTTCTGCATGGGTCCTTTGTCCTGCTGGTGACAAGGAGATTCTTCCCACTTCCAACAGTTCCATCCATGCTGGCATCTTTTGTAGAAAGAATGGTTTCTACAGCATTTATGTCTCACAGAAAATGTTATGTAAAAAGCCTGTGATTCTCTTTAGGATCCTGAAAAATGTATCTGTAACAGAGCAAAATCTTCCTTCATCTGCCTTCCTTCATCTGCCTTTTCATTAAGAGAATATTTGTATGCAGATCAGCTTTATTTGCTCCAGCTTATTGCAGTTATACATCTTAAGCATCACTTTCCTGAATGTTACCCATGCATTTCAGTCTTCTCCCAGTATCATGGGGCATACACAGCATTCGCCTCATAGCTATGGCCAAAGCGAGAAGGAAAATTCATGGGCCTTCTTTTTAATAAAATAAAACGATGAGGCTGCTTCCCTCTGCTAGACAAGCAAATAACATGATAAATATGTTCTGAAAAAGGTCAGGGCAACAAATGAAGTGCCTGGCTCTTTGAGCAGTAATAGCACTGAGAAAAGAAATGCCTTCTCATTCTGTGAGGAGCATAAATCCTGTCTTCAGCTCTTAAAGTATTCACAAATAATCTTTCAAAATAGAACATAAAACTAGCTTTTGTATGTCCATGTTATAGGCTACAAACAAGGGCTTCCTCCAGGGGCAAGCCTTGCTTCTCCAGCATCACCATAAATTACCACAAGCTCCTACGCGGACTATGTCTGATGCTGAAAATAAAGTTTTATTACTGAAAAGATTTTTTCCTAGTATTACCGAAATTAGCTTTAAATGCCATCCCAAAATACTTACATGGTCCTAAAGTACATATGGCTTGTCCAAGCTGTGTTTGCAAGCACAGGACCAGTTTTGTATTTGTGTGCTTTTAGAAGTGAAAATGATTTAGACCAGCACTTGTAAGTTCGTAGCTGATCCTTTAAAGATGATGCAGTCCTTACAGAGCAACTGCTTACAAACTGCTATGCACATTTCCTCTGAAATTCAGGTCTCTTTATTGTTCCTCAAAGTGTGTTCAGTGATATGGAAATCACGGGTAGGCAGGCATGGAAACGTCACTGGTGCTGCTCATCTTGCAGAAAGCTTGTGATGCCTTTGGGGTGTGTTATAACACGGTGGTTTCAGTCTTCCCTTTCATCTCTCCAAGACAGCAGCATGATAGAGCAAACACTTCCAGGGCATTGCAGGATGTGACATAGAGAGGAGGACTAATGCTGTGTAGGCTTTTGCAAGCCCCAGATGGCCAGGGAGCTGTGGGGTCAGCCTGCTCCAGCCTTGTGAGCTGCACTGAAGCTCACTATAGCTTTCCATCTTAACCAGGTTCAAAGAAAGGCCAAACCAAACCCCAAACCAAACAAACAAGCCCTATGTGCCCCTACAAGCTTATCAGCACAGCTGAAGCTTTTCTTCAGTTTCTTATTTGCTTGTTTGTGTGGAGAAATCTGCAGTCACTTAACAGGCTTGGCATTGTGTGCGACTCCCAGCATCTACAACTAGGTCAGCCGGCAGGGTAAGGCACTCTACACGCGAGAGGCTCCCTCGGCTCAGCCGGTGCCTGCCGATTATATTTTGGGAATTAGCTAGGTAGAAGAGAATGTCCTCCCAGGCATGTGCTACCCTGAAACTTTAGTCCGCTTGCAGGAGTCATCTGAAACCTCTTCTTGGCTCCAGCTGAAAAGAGTGCTAGATCCACAGCAGCTAAAGCAAGACTGAAATGGTGGGAAGCTCAGGGGGGTTCTCTTCTTCCTTCTTTTCAGCACTTGTAACTACTCAGTAATTAGTCACAGCACCCAACACTATATAGGGCTTGAGCTGTGTTCAGAGAGTATCAGCTTTCCAAAGTGATGTGGCTAACTCTTGGGTAGGATAAAAGTGAGAGGATAAAGACCTAGAGTGTTTTTACTAGGGCTATTTTTATTTTCCCTATGAACATAATTCCTATCGCTGCCTTAGGCAAAGACAAATAAAACTGCAAAGATGACAGCTACCCTTACGTCTAGGCAGGCAGATCTCTGCATCCTGCCAAAGCGTGGGTTTGCCTGCTCTGTCTCTAGCGGAGCTGTCTCTGTTGTAGTGCCATCAATGTGGAAACACTGCTGCAAGAACATATTTTTGGCTGTCACTCAGAAACTGCTGCCAGCCCACTGCAGAGCCTGGGAGACCTTTTACGCTGTGAGCTTGCCTTTAAGGGGAAAGTCCTTACAGGATGAATGTTCCACATCGCTCTCATAGCTCAAATGTTAGGATAATCTGTAAAGGAAAAAACCCAATCAACCAACAGATAAAGCTGACAGCTCTGCAGGGTCCCTCCTGGGACATGCTAATAATGCTCTAAAAGCTAGGGAATTATACCCAGCTTCCTTCCAAACTTGCCCGTATGATAAAATTCTCCTTCAGGCAGGATACCAAAGAGTCTTTGACTGCACAACTAGTGTGGAGGTGACAGAGGGATACTTCTGTCCTACCTTCTCCTTTTTTGATCGCTTGAAACATAATCTTCCATATTACCCAGTATTTGTAAAAATGCAGCCAAGTACTCTTTCTACAACCTTCTCTGCCCTCCTTTTGCACTATGCCCGACCATCCCTATGCTCTAATGACAGCACTTAACCCTATTTCAGGAATTACAGAGTCAGAGGAGGTTAAAGGAAGCTTTAGGGGTGCTCATTAACAACTTCCTGGGCAGGCCGCCTGCACAAGCATAGTGGTGGGGGTTGCCAGGGGACATGGTTGTCCTGCCCAGGTGGTACTGCTGTGTGTTTGCACCTTGGCATGTCTGCCCTGCTTCTTGGGGTGTGGTGGGAAAAGATCTGAGCTATGAGGAGCAAGCTGGGAGTTTGGCAATGTGCTGTCCATGTGCAGGAGTAAGCTGGAACATACTTTCAAAAGCCCTCCAAGTGTGGAGCCAGGGTGGCCACACAAGAAGCTTGTGCATAATTGCATTGCAGTTTGAATTCACACTGAATTGACAACAGCAATTTCTAGGGTGGATAAGCCTGAAGATTGAAAAGTCTGCTTAAGCACAGAAACACAAGTGCAGAAATGCATCAAATAATGAGAATATAGAAAAGGTGTAGTACAGATTAGCATTCTCTCTCATGATGCAAGGAGAAATGAACAGTTGGAGAAATTAAAATGTGACACATTCAGGAGAGATGAGAAGTCAGCTTGTTTCTCATGACGGATAGCTCAGCCATGAGCCTCCCAGCTACTAGTTGCTACCGAAGGCGAAATCTCTGTAGGAGTCAGTAAGGGCATGAATACTAACATGGGTGTTCAGAGTTGCAACACTTTGAAATTTTGAAAGCAGTCAGGGTTTACCCAAATCCTCAGCTAATCAAGATTAGGACATTTCTTGCCCTTTCCTCTACTGACTACTCTCAGGGAAAGGATATACAGCTGCATGAGCCATGTGGCTAATCCTGCAAAACAGCTAGTGTGATATACACATGGGTGTCACATTAAGAAATGGTATGACTTTGTAACAGTTACAGCCTTGGTGACAGTGGCATTCCTTTCAAGCATTCTCACTCAGCTGGTTATGTTACTTCTTGTATAAAACCATTAATAACTTGAAAGTGAAAATCCAAAAATGTCAAATCTAGTGAAGGAACTACCCAGTGAGTGGATGGGAGGCAGAGGCTCCCAGGAGTATTTGTTCACTGCCCTTTAAAAACAGGTAAATATCTTAGATGACAGGTAAACTACGGCCTTGAATATATACTAATTCTCAATCACAATTAGCCCTCCACACTTTCCACAGAGGGACACTTCTAAGAAGCCTATTTAGATACACACAAACTCTCTGTAAAAATAGCCTACTCTGGGTATTAAGAAGTCAAATTTTAAAACTGATCACACAAGCAGAACTATCCATCAGTCTGTGCACAGCACCACCTCAGTAAAGGACACATCAAGTATTAGATCTCACTCCAATACCCCAGTTTCCCTGCGAGCACCACCTCTTATCAGATCACAATGTCTGGATTAATCCATCAGGCCGGCAGCATGACATTAAGACTTGCACGCTACTGAGGCAAAAGGTCTCTCTGCAAACGGAACAAGCCAGCCACAGTGTTGCAATGCTTGGTAAGGAATTGCAAGATCCTGTAATATTGCATGGCTTTTCTGCCCAATTGCCACAGTGAAGGGATCTGAATGTTCATTACAGGAAAAACTAATGGGCTGCGTGGAAAATCATAAAGGTGAGCATCATTAGTGGCATCAGAAAGGAGCAGTATCTCTAAAATGCAGTAATAAGATTTTTAAAAATTACTTATTTGGAGGTTTTTGGAGCTGACAACGCTGCAGTTTGCACATTACTATCAGTATTTTGGTTTAGAGCAACGAAACACAGAAACGTGCCCTGTTCTTTCTGGCTGGCCAGCCCTTGCTCAGCCATGTGCTCTTCACACAGACAGGAGATCCCCTTCACCACAGAGATGCAGAGTCATAGAATCACAGAATCATACGCAGGTCTGGGTTGGAAGGAACCTCAAAGATCACCTAGTTCAAACCCCTGCCATGGGCAAGGACACCTCCCACTAGTCCAGGCTGCTCAAAGTCCATCCAGCCTGGCCTTGAGCGCTGCCAGGGATGGGGCAGCCGCAGTGCCTCTGGGCATTCTGTGGCAGTGTCTCACCACGTTTGTAGTGAAGAATTTCTTCTTTATAGCTGACTGAAACCTACCCTCTTTCGGTTTAAAGCCGTTTCCCCTTGTCCTATCACTTCATGCCTTTGTAAAATGTCCTTTTCCAGACTTCTTGTAGGCATCCTTAGGCACTGGGAGCTGCTCTAAGGTCTCCCTGGAGCCTTCTCTTCTCCAGGCTGAACAAGTCAAACTCCCTCAGCCTGTCTCCATAGCAGAGGTGCTTCACCCCCTGATCATCTTCATGGCCTCCTCTGGACATTCTGGAGCACGTCCATGTCCCTCTTTTCTCACGGGCCCCAGAGCTGGGTGCAGTGCTCCAGGTGGTGTCTCAGGAGAGCAGAGCAAAGGGGCAGGATCACCTCCTTCGACCTGCTGGTCACGCTCCTTTTGATGCAGGCCAGGCCATGACTGGCTTTCTGGGCTGCAGGTGCACACTGCTGGTTCATGTTGAGCTTCTCACCAACCAACACCCCCAAATCTTTCTCCTCAGGCCTGCTCTCAGTCCATTCTCCCTCAGCCTGTATCTGTGCTTGGGATTGCCCTGACCTGGGTGCAGGACTTTACACTTGGCCTTGTTGAACTTCATAAGGTTAGCACAGGCTCACCCCTCTATACGTATGTATATGACCAGTAGTGTCTGGCTGTGGAGCAAAGGGAAGGCAGGAGAACAGAGCCACCCTACAGAGCTGCTTGACAATTTTCCTGGGCCCCTTCCCTGCTGTAAACCCCAAATTTCTGCCCTCATTCCTATCACTTGTTTGCTGCAAAAAATATCCATCCCCTCAGGCTCATTGCTGAAGGCCAGATTTTCATGAATGTTAAGAAGTCTTATTCTTAAGTGAAATTTTAACAGAAGCTGTGGATGCTGTAGACATTTGGAAGTGCAGTGTTAATCCATCTATCCCCCAGGGTACACTTATAATGGAAAAACTGCCCTATTTAAAGTAGATGAATTTTCAATCATGAGGTCTTAATAGTGAGATTTTTGCAACTTAAGTAATACAGGAAAGGCCTCATGTTTCCTATCTCAGCTGTGTCTATAAAAAGTATTGTTTCCATTAAACAGGCTTAATTGTGTCTGAAGCCCCTGGATGAAACACACTAAGCCCCAAGGGTTCTTGCTGTGTTTGTTACTATGGCACTTTCCAACTGATCCGTGCTGTTTGCAGAGAGCTGAAGGGCCAGGGTGTCCAATTCCCTCCCTTTGGTTGCAGAGCTCCAGCCCTGATCCCCACGCCTCTCACTACTGTTCCCCATGCCTCACCCTGTGCTGGCTTTGAGCAGGCAGACAGACCAGGCACCCACAGAGGTCCCTTCCAACCAAAATTATTCCGTGTTTCTCTCTGGATACCTGAGTGGGCTTCAGCTTTCATTTCTCAACACAGCACAGAAGCAAGGACTGGAGGCAGGTCTGTGCTGAGCACTTTGCTTTGCAAGGTTAAGGAGGTCTTACCTTGAGGCTGCCTTTTTTCTGCAGGGAGTTTCAGTGTAGGTCTGGCTGGCCCCTGCAGCACTGTGCTGCCGCTGCAAAGGCAAGGCATGACCGCTGCATCTCATCTGGGCATGTGCCACAAGCACATACAGGCTTCCCCAACGCACTCTGTCCTCATGGGCACAGCACACAGTTGCTCCCATCAACCTGCTGTATAAATATAATTCCATATATTTGTAGGTTCTCCATACTCAGTGATGCAACTAGAGGATCAGGTCAGGATAAGCTGAACTCTTGCTCCTTTTACCCTGGACTGTGAGCCTCAGGGCCAAATGCTCCCAGGAGCTCTTGTTATTTAAGACAAGGGGTGAAAGAAACTCAAGGACATCTCCAGATCAGGACTACCACAGCACAGCAACCAGACCAGCCCCTCACTTGTAAGACAGCATTGCCCTCGAGGGTTCATGGAGGAGAGAAGCAGCTCAATGAGCAATGTGTGAGGAAGAATCTACAAAGGAGAAAAACATACTGAGAAGAAGAAAAGCAGATGAGAGGGAAGAAATCAAGAGCAAGTAATCTGCTCAAAGAAGAAATAAACCACGCAAAACAGCATTAAAGAAAGGAAAAAATAGTTACATTACTAATAATTGTTCGATAAGCAGTTGCTGCAGTTAGCACAGGAACATTGTTCAGTTACAGAGGAATTGATCCACCGAGCACTTCTGTGAGAATGTGCTCTGCATTGCCAGAAGTACTGTCTGCCAAAAAGTATTTTCATAAAAAGGTAAAGAACCAAAGCTTTCCATAAAGTTACTGTCCAGCTAGATGACCTTCCCCTCTATCATAGCCAGAGAGAAGGTCTTTTCTTTCAATTGGCAATTATGCTCTTCCTGAGCACATTTTAACAGGAACCACAGGTATTAAGACAACGTTTAGAAAGCGGGTGTCAAATATGACGATTCCACATTGAACTATATCATTTTTGTCCTTTTTGAAGGGACCTTTGTGCTTTTTTGAAGTTCTCCTGCATTCACTTTCTTCCTTTACTGGGAAGTGCATCCTTTCAGACAGCCTTTGAATGGTGAAAAAGAGCTGCATTTCAAACACAAATCTAGATTTCTGCTGTTAATAGGAAAAAACAGCCTGGAGAAGGCAGCCATTCCCACAGTGGGAATATTCTCCTCCTGGGGTAGCGGCTAAAAGTCTCTGTTCAATCTTCACTCTAATGCTGCTTCAACAGAAGCAAGTCAGGTCCTTTCCCAGTGCTTCATTCTCCTCATCCGTAAAACAAAGGTATACTAGCAATACATAGCACTTTGAGATTCATAAATGACAGTGGGTATAGAGAGATATTGCTGCTGCTGTTATAATTTACTATTACATTTTTACATCTCCTTTCTCACCTACGATGTATTAAGCATTACCTCACATGAAACTCATAACTAGACCTACCAAATTTGGTTGCTTGCCATCCAAGATGTGCTTTAGGCAAGAAAAGGAGCCTCCTTACCTTACAGCTGCCTCAAGTTCATGTAGCAAGTGCCAACAGCTCTTCTATCTCTCTTATTCTCAATGCATTCCTTATCTTAAGCAGGTGATGTTTCATATTGTATTTTCCAAATCCAGGAAATTCAGTGCCAGTACATGTCTATGTTAATTGTTTAACTGAACCACAGTCAATCCAGTTGCTAATTCACCCAGGCAGAATAAATGCGATTCAGAGGAATTTGACATGGAAGAACCTAGCACATTTTTTAACCCAAGTCTAGAAGACCCCAGTAAAAAGAGAGATCTTGAGTATTTTCAGGTGCAGAATAAACAAAGGACAAAATGATGTGAAGGATGGTGATGGAATTTACTGAAAGATGTTTATTGCATGTCTGCACTCCAGGTGTGAGAGAGAATAAAATGTACTCCTTGTTGGAATTTTGGAATACACTTGCAGAATAGATTCAAAGATACCCAAATTCCCACTGCTGGGTGATCACTTATGCTTGTAAAGAAGGAGTAAGTGCTGCAATAAATTCTGGTGCCTCCTGTGAGATCATTTCATTCTGGTAAAATCCTGAGCATCTTTCCAACAAGCAATGTTTCACTGGAAGCAAATGGCCTATCCAGACTCCCAAACTCTGCTACAAACATGCAGTTACTCACCTTTAAAACAACATTTTTTTACTTCACTTTGGCTAATACAAGATCCTAAACCTCTAGCCTAGCTGTGTTTCAGGTCTTCTTTTCATAGGAAAAATCAACATAGTGCTACACAGCAGTAAACAGATCTGAGATGACACAGTTTGCAGTGGTTTACAGGTTGCATAGTATAAATGTTTGCTTATCTGGATCTTGCTGTTAAAACTGACCTCTTGCACATATACAGGCTGCCATTTTAATACGCTTAAATTGTATCCTGAGGGTGTCATCCTCAAGATCCATTCAGTGGAAGCTTTGCAGCTGAGTTAGTCTGGCAAGATTTAACTTCATATTTCTTCAAACACAGCAAAGCCAACAGCCTTCTCCTAGACCCAACCACCATTTTCTAAAGTAGGGTTTGTTTCCATGTTTGTTTCCAGCCTTATTTATTGCCCATTTCATAGTACCCTCGTCACTTTAACCCTATCCTTAAGTTAAAGGAACCTCAACAGCTGTGAAAAAACTCCCAGAATTTGAATGTTATACTGGTGAAGACTGTGCAAGTACTTAAGAAAAGACATTAGAAGAAGCAACACTTCCATTTAAACATCAGGTTAAATCCAAGGCATTTTCATAGAAACATGGAATCATTTAGGTTGGAAAAGGCCTTTAAGATCATCAAGTCCAACCATTAACCCAGCACGTCCAAGTCCACCAATAAAACATGTCCTCGTGTGCCACATCTACACATCTTTTAAATACCTCCAAGGGTGGTGACTCCACCATGTCCCTGTGCAGCCTGTTCCAATAACTGACAGCCTTTTTGGTGAAGGAATTTTTTTGCCTATTGGTAAAAAAAAACACTCTGAGAAGAGAGGGAAGAATTTGCACTGCCCCGTGGAGAATGTATTGAAAGATCTAAATTTACCAGGAGGTAAATCACTGCCCTTTAGGCAAATTAAAAATAAACAGGCAGTGATATGTGTCCTATAGTCCATGTGGAGGTATGCTGGGCAAAAGGAGACTTCAGATCCCAGGAACCCCGAGTGAAATATTAGCTTTGCTGCACGTCTGTGAAGAGCCAGACATACCATTGTTTATAGCCTGTGAGAAACCAGGGCAGGACTAGCAAGCACAAGATGAGCTGTACCAACATTGCCCTCTATCAGAAATTTTAAGTAAAGATAAAATTTACATGATTTATGAGGTCTGTATTTGGCAGATATTTTTGTTGTAGTTCGCATAAGAAACGTAACACCATATAATCTGTACAAATACACCAATTTATTCATGTGAGGACATGATTCAGGGGAAGTGCTGCATGAAGCAGCTGTACAGCTCAATGCTCTTGTACCTTCAGAGCCTCTTGCTCTCCCACTGCCTCTCTCCCTCCCAGTGCTGGCGCATTTACAGCTACAGAGCAGACCAGGTTAAAGAACTGATTAAACTGAAAAATAACAGACCGGTTGGAAAAAAAAAGTTTAATTTTCAGCCACATGAGTCCACTGTATCACTGCAGAAAGCTTATCCTGGTGCAGCACTGGCAGAGGGGAAGGTAACGCAGGACAGGACCAGCAGGCAAGGACACAGAAGGGAGATGATGACTTTGGTAGCTGGCTCTGATGTCAAACAGTTTCTTACCAAACTATGCCTAAACCTTTTTCTAATACAATGCTGTGGTGGGGAAAGTATTTAGCCAGGATTATAAGCAAAGGATTTGAATTAAACTGTGAATTAAAAAAAAATACAGTACATTATTCAATATTTTTTTAAATATTTTTTAAAGGAAAAATCTCTAGGATGGTTATATAGGACTAAGATGGGGCTTTTGTTTCTCCTGTCAAAACCACTGTGGTAGTAACCTGTATTATCTCCAGTCTAGCCAGCAACTTCTGTGCTCAAAGGCACTGTCTACAAAGGCACAAGGTATAGCTGTGCTTAGTTAAATGAACGTTGGCAGAGCTGGTTGCCAAGTTATAATGTTTAGTCCTTTATTGCACTCATACTTCACCACCTTTTGTAAAATGTAATCTGCCAATCCATTACTGCCATTACTGCTGTGATTATATATTGCTTCCATTTTTCTGAATATATACAGACATATAATTCATTTGAACACTATGATACTGAAATTACCTAAATGGAATTTTAATTCAGTGAAGATTCACAGTGGGGTTCAGGCCTTCAACTCCAGTGAAATGACATCTGGCATCACTGGTGTCCGCAGAGCTTATGAGCCATGAGGCTGCTCTCACAGCTCTCCAAGCATCCAATCACTCTGCTGACAGATCCCCCTGGGCTCTGAGTTTTCTTCCACTGGACAAATCCATAACTGTCTGAAATTCTGTGCACCCTTCAAGGTTCTGCTGTCATAGCCAGGCCAGCTGAGCTCTGTCATACACACGGGTGTGCTGGACAAAGAGGACGCTGCCTGAGTTTGCATTATTTGAGAGTGGGAATAATAAGCCTGACACAGCAGTGTATGGATAGAAGTGCTGCACAGGTACATGGCTGACAGTGCCCCCAGGTGTTGCTGACTGTACAGGGCTACAGCCTTCCCAGCCCTTCTTAGACTTGATCAGTCTAAGCCTGAAGCTAGTGCCCAACAAGAAGCCCCTGCCACCTTATCTCTACAATAGAGCTCTAAATCAGAGGATATGGAACACAGATTCATGACAGCACCGAGCTTCCCATGTGCCCCATTCACAAATCAGACACTGCCAAATGCCTTGGTTCTGATTTCTGCATCGCAGATAGAAGAGGCCTCAAGCATCATCTGGTCAACCTTTCTTAGCAAAAACATGGGCTAGACTAGATGTCCCAGCACCCTGTTCAGACAAATCTTAACAGTGTCCACTGTTGGGGACTCCACCACTTCCCGGGGGAGGTTATTCCAATGGCTGAGTGTTCTCATTGGGAAAAGTTTTTGAAGTCAAGTCCATCAGAGCGTGGCCTGCCCCAAAGCTTTATAGGCACACTGGTTTGTCTTTCTGCACCTGTCCTGAACATGCTGCCCACACGGTATAAAATAAATAAATACTCACACGCATAAATAGATGCAAATGGGTACTTCAATGTTAATTAAGGTAATTCAGGATTTTCAAAAATGTTTTAAAATTCGTATTTGTTACCTCCCTGAAGTCCTTGATCAGAAGCTGGAAGCCAGGGAGGCAGTTTAAAATCGAAGCAGCAGCTATGAAAGAGACATTCTGTCTGCTTCACAAAGCCTGGCTGAAGAAAATACCCAATTTCTTCTCCAGTTTAAAAACATCTTTTTTCATAGACCTAAATTTCAATCTTAGGGCTTGTGTCTCCCAGGCAACATGAAGAAAGATTAAAATGCAATGTGCTTTGATAGGTATCTTTTATTAAAATGCTTTCAAAAAGCCACCTCCAGGAAAAATAAAAGTAAATAACAAAGTAATACAAGTTTATTTTCTCTCTACTCTCTTTGAATAACTTTGGGAAAACAGTAATACTGTTATACAGTTCTCCCATCAGACAAACTGATGGAGGCTGGAGGGTGAGGTCCTATACTGCAGCTTACCTGTGTCACACAGAACATCATGATCTACCCTGTTGTATTTCCTATTTTCAGATATTTGAATCCTGTACAACTAGACAGTGGGCTATATGTATAGCAATATTATTCTTTTCTAACTTAGATGTACAAAAACTCTCAAGCTTTAGAAAACAGAACTTTCCGTTTTTAGGGCTCTACCTTTGCACGTTGTATAGAACCTTTATTTTAGCACCTATACCACCAAAATAAACAAAAATTTTAATAAACCCCACTGATACATTAATAAAATGCTGAGTAAAATTTTGATTATGTTAAAACTTATTATAATATTCCCAATGTCTTCATGAAATCAGTTTGTCAGTGTTTGGTTGTATAATACCTGGGTAACACTGGCTCAGAGAATGCCAGAAAGCAAGGGAAACTATACCATCTCTGCCAATCTCTGCTGAATGTCAAAGAAGAACATGTAGCTCTGCAGAGATCATTGCAGAAAACTTGGCTACAAATCAAAACAAATAAACAGAAATAGAATGGATGAATAATCAGAATTCAAATAAAATCTGCATTTCCCTCAGAAATGTCAAAAGTCACTGCACTAGAATGAAAAGCTAAAATCCCTTCACCATGTTCATTTTGGAAACATTCATGGAATGGCAACCTCAGCTCACAAAGAAGAGGCTTTCATGGGATGAAGTCCTTGGACAGCTCCTGACAGCAGCCTGCAACAAGTGTTTTGGCTGAGGATCCCCTGCAGCAGACATGGATTCCCCAGCTGGGGACTCCCAGTTGGTGCCTGGTGCATCACACATGCTCCGGGTCACGTAAGCCCTGTGGGACTCTCCTAGACATGGGTAGTGTTACTTTCATCACCAGGGTTTTCAAACAGCAGCAGCTACTTCCATAGCCTGTCTCAAGTGTTCTTATTTTCACTCTCCAAATCTGAAAGAGCAACCGCTTCATGCAGCTGGTACAAGATGAGGCCTAAGAACAACCATACCCCAGCCACCTCTTGCCTAACTTGCCTAGGTAAGCTGTCTCAATCTTAAAGTAGTTTTACCTGCAAATATCACTCCACACCCCCTTCCACACTCAAGTCAATCTGTATTAAGCCTGTGTATGAGTCTTGCTGAACAAAAATCTGTCAGATATTTAAAGCTGAATACAGACCTACATGGAGAGCTGATCCAAAGTAATTTTTGACAGAAATTCGGGTTGTAGAATGAGATTTCTATGCAGTGATTTCAAGAGAGACTTTTTTTTTTTTTTCAAAATATACAACAGGAAACAATTGAGGTTGAAAAGACACATTACAATATTTTCTTCCCCGAACAAAATTTCAACAAATACATTTCTCAAGCCATAAATAAAGTGTACTATTTTCTTCAGGCCTCCAAGTCTTTGTAAAAATATCCCAGTCAAGCCAGATGGAGCAATGTTACAGGCAAGTACGTTTATAAAAATATTAGTGAACATATCTGTTTAATCTACCATATACCCACTCGTATTGTGATAGCTCTGGTTTAAAATGTTAATCTTTACAGTATTCCGTGTTATACCATTTATAACTACTGAACACCTTGGGCGTGTTCTCACTGACAGCTCATTTCAAGATCACGCTGCAGCTCACTGCTACTGTGTGTTTACTCTGAGGGTGCCAATATCCTGATCATTTAATTTGTGTTAATCCTTTTTGCCTTTTTAGTTTTCCAGTGACGAGACATAGATTGCCTGCAGGCCTGCTTTGTACCTCATTGATTTTAGTCAACCAAATGGCAAATATTGTTATAAACTCAACCACATTAGGCAGTCGATTTAAGTGGCAGATCATAGGTCCTTGTTCTTAAAATCCCCTCCTATGGTTTTACAAGTATGCTATCACCGTGCAGGTTAGAAACGCTGGCTATTTTTCTGCTAAGTACTGATTTTATAGTATCATTTACTAACTACTTTATAGAGGTTAATGCCAAGTTTCCATCTGATAGCTTGGAGCTATGGATCACTCAAAAAAAAAATCTTATCTTGTTCCCAAAATAACACAGATAATGACTTGCATTTGTTATTTAGTGCTGGCATATATTGCCACATTTTGAGGAAATGGCTTGCAATAATAATGGCAGTATGTACCTATGGTGAAGTTTTATAAGAATTTCCAGTGAAAACTGTCAATCATTCAGCCACTAAGAAATTGTTCTTGTGGGAATTTGTAATGTGGGTATTTAAAAATAAGTCTGCCTACCTTTAAGGTAGTGAAGTTTCTGGTTTACTAAGTTATTTTGGAGGATGTGTTTTCATACTGATATGAGAAGCATCTCACAAAATTGTAACAGTAGAAGCACGTCATGAGTATTATAAGTGGATGTGGGCAGCTCAACCAAAGTAACATTCTCAGAAGCCTCTGGTGGTTGAAGAACAACATAAACGGCTGAAGGAAGACTGACCTGCCACACTATGGGCTGGTTAACAACATTCGCACTTTGAACCCGACTATGCAGTTTGAGGCTGCTGGAGCTGGAAGTACTTAAGGGGGAGAAGAGCACTGGAGCAGAGGCCTGGAGTTACTCCCAGAGACATGAAGCCACATCCTTTGCTGGGCTGGAACTATGTGAAGTCACCTCTCTGGTATCTGTGATCGCATTCTGCCTCCTCTGTGCTGCAGTTCTCCACTAGCCACCCATGGCTATAGGATGGCTCCAACTCCTGCCTACTTGAAGAAAAAAAAAAAAAAGGGGAGAAAAACAAGAACAAATTGCTCGGTTTACCAATACCAGCAAACCAAAATAGGCTACTTTTCATATATAGGTCCTGCTTTCTCTAGATAATGCTGTGAACTAAGCAATTTCACACAATAAATGGAACTCAGAAAGTAATTTCACTACTAATAGAGTAATTTATAACCTGCTATTTTTCAGTTAGCAGTTACCGTGCACGGTGAGAAAAACAGGGTTTGGTGCCAAAGTAAAATTGCGAGGTTTTCTGCAGGTCCATCTTTCCCCACCCTTCACCTGCATGCATGCTGTCTTCTTTCCCATGCAGACAGACAGCAGTACAGCAGCTGAGCACACACACAGCGATAGTTTTGACCACTCAACTACCACTGCAATCGCCGACACTGTTCTCTCAGAGCCGACCCGAGGAAAACCAGCCAACCGCAGAGAGAACACACGCTTTCAACCCCTACCGTTCTCCTCTGCCCTGAGGGTAAAATCGCATAAAGCTCTTTAACAACATCTGCTTCCTCGCGGTGAACGAGGCCGCTCTGATCCGTATGCGGTTTTCCCACAAATTCCCTATCTAAATGAGATGTATCAGGAGCCGCAGGAGCCCGCCGGGCCCTGAGGTGGCCAGTGCTGACCAGACGCTGAGGCAGCTGCTGCCCGCCGGCCCCAGGCGCTCACAGCAGGACCCACCGGGTGTCCCGCAGGGGCTGGCGGCGGCGCCCCGGGGGGCTCCGGCCGTGCCGTGCAAAGAGGCGAACGGGCGCTCCCTGCCCGCCCGGGTCTCGAACCCGCGGACCCACAGGGCCCCGAGCGAACCTCTCAGTCACTGCGCCGCTGCGTCACACTTCCGCCCCCGCCCCGCCGTCTCGTGATCCACGCTGCGGCGGCGTCAGCTGACCCGGTGCTTCACGTGATCCGTTGGCGGGTGTGCGGGTGGCCGCGGCTGCCGGCGGGGGATGGAGCAGTGACCGGTAACGGCCGTTGGGAGCTGCTGCCGGGGCCCGCGCCCCGGGGGCGGAGAGGGGAGGGAGCGGTGCCTGGGCCAGACAGCGCCGCGCCGCGAGCGGCTCGCGCAGCGCTCCGGCCTGCCCCGGCGGCGGGCCGCGCTGGGCCTGGACTGAACGTACCGCGGGGGCGCGCCCGCTGCCGCTGCGTCTCTCAGGGGCTCTGATGGGCCTCGGCGCCGCCCCGGGGGCTGCTGGGGGTCGGGGCTGCCCCGCCGGGCTCCCGCGCCGGGACTGAGGTACCGCCGTGGGGTTCGTTTCTGGGGAAGCGAGGTGAAGCGCGGTCCGGGGAGCCTGTGCCGGGACAGCTCCTGCCGGCCCGGGTGATGGGAAACGCCATCTAATCCCGGTGATCCGGCTCAGTGGCTGCGTGGGGTTGGGGCCGGCGCCCCCAGCTCGGGCACCAGCCCCCTTGTCTCTGCACGGGGCCTGTGAACTCCCCGTTGTGAAATCTCCAGCGCGCTTCCTCGCTGTGGCCGCTTCTGTTTATGAACGTGATGTCCAAACACTCGGTGTCAGAAGGGATTCCTGAGGGCGGGCTTGAAGAAATAACGTCTTGGGGACTTCGTGCTGGATATTAGGAGACTTCTAAATTACATTAGTAAATTGAGCTTTACTGTTGAGCTAAATAGGAAAGAGGAAACAACTGTCCCTGCCCCTAGAGCTGTTTTTTTTGAAAAGTGTGCAAAGTGACTTAGCTGGGATTCTGTTCTGACATCACTGTATGTCCTACCGGGTACACTGCTGAAACAGCCGCTCACTGATTTTATTGCTTAGGTTATAATATAGTATACTGTGTGAAAGTTTTTTTTCTTTGGAAATCCATTCTTGCTAATAATGTAGAAATTAAGCAGTATAGATTATGAATTATTATGTGAAATACATTTTCTAATAATATATGACAATTATTTTGGGCATTAGTCAAGGCTTCAAAACCAGCTACTCCAGATGAAAGCTTCAAAGAAAGAAATATTTCAAGCATTTTATAGATGAGTTCTTGCATGTTCTTGAGAAAGAGATAATACAATTTGTGACACTGGATCAGCCCAACATCTTGGCAATACGTTTATGTTACTTAAATCTCTTTGTAACAGCACGTTGAAGACTTGTACTTCCAAGTTTTATGTTGTGAGTGTGCTTATGAGGAAATGTCAAGGGAGACTTTTTGGGATGCTGCCCAGTTGCAGAATCTAAAATGAGAAAAATTTGTTTTAATGGATTTGTACTATTAAGCCCTTATAAATGAGAACTTGTGTTCTTCATGAGTACTGAACAAGATAAAGATGGGTCGAAGCACTGCTGGTCTTACAGGGTTAAAATTGTTTTGTGGGGTTTTGAGGGTTTTTTTTTGAGATGTGGGTAGTTTGGTTATTCAGTATTAAGATAGTAATGTTATGATCTGTGGAACAGTAAGTATCAAGGTAGCTAGCTCAGTGCTGTATACAGTGTTGGAATTCTAGAACCTGTTCATTGAAGTCCTGAACTTTGCTTCAGCATGATCTATAGAGAGAGTTTTCTATAAACTTTGTTTCTCATTTTTGTAAGGAAATCCCCCTCTGCTTCCCAGTTGTATAGCAAACAATTTTTTACTGAAGTTGGCCAGAAAATGCTTGCAGTCGCATCTCAGAAGCAGTTTTACTTCTTAATATTTTTGCTACTTAATGTGACTTTACCCATGTTCTGCCAAACTAGGACCATAGTTTCTATTCATTTAATGTCATAGTGTGGTAGGATACTGAATGGACGTTGTTTAAGGAAAAAAAAACACCTTGAAAATATTAGCTGGATTAACTGCACTGGTATTAAGGAATCATAAAGTGCTCTAGCTCATTGGGTTTTAAGCATGAAAAAAGATTTGCTACAAGTCTGTCAGGTGTTTGTAACTTTAGGCTTGTTTATGGAAGACTTGCACTCATCGTATAAAGGCTGGGCAGTTGATCTTTGAAAACTAACTCTAAAAGATTGGAGGACTTTACTTACTGAAAGCAGTAGTTCTTTGCAATGGGTCTGTTAAAGGTTTAATATTTTTTCCCCTGTGAAAAGATGTTTAGATTTTTAATGATGAACTGATTTTTCCAATCTGTAATGCAGGGAATGAGACTGTGTCATTGCAAACATGTAACTGTTTCCTTAGCTAATACAATCTCTGGAAACTTTATATGTATTCTTTAGGGGCTATATATGTTTTAGTGGAAAATATGAGAATGTCATTTTCTGTGTCTTACTGTGTAGGATTCTAGATTTCTACATTCTCTTTTCTGTCTTTTACTTGGATATTTGCACACTGTTGCTGCCACCACCTAAACTAGTTTAGTTGTTCCATATTTATTCCAAAGCCTTTTCCAGTCCCAGTCTACTCAAATCAAAACAAGAAACTGTTTAAAGCTTAAACACTTCAGTGTTTGTGTCAGCTGTAATAGTGTCTCCCTGCATGTGTGAAGTTTACTGTAAACTTGACTGTTTCTTTTATGGAGCTAGAGTTCTGTGAAGGAAAACTTAATGTGTAATGGATTCACTGAGTATGGCATGTGTTAAGGAAGGTAATGCATTGAAGTAGTCTGAATAAGAGGAGATTTTGTCTCGTTCCAAATCGTTGATAATTAGATCTCCCGTGGAGACCTGTTATGTGAGATAATCCAGTTGGTGCTAAGCAAAGAAGCCCTATAACATGGCAATGACTGATACTGCTTTAATTTTCCATTATACCTCCTGTTATCAAACTCCAGTACGGTATGACCAAGGACTGTTACAGCCCTTTTGAACATGAGGGGCCAGTGGTGCCTGAGGGGCTGTTGGTGTGGGCTTCATCTTCCTCTCTGATTCTGCTCTTGCAGATTTTATCCCAACAGCCAAAGCATAGGGGAGGAAGTAGACCTAGTCATTTCATCCATTGCCTTCAGAGCTAGGCCTCCTTTTCTCTCCCCATACTATTTCCAGAAGTAAAGAACAACTTTTCCCTTATCTTTCCAGCCTGCTTTGGCAACTTGTTAGGAGAGAAGAGAGAGTAGTGCCAGTGAGGAGAGCACAGATAATTTTCAGGCTCTTGACTTTCTGCTGTTGAACAGAACCAGCTCTGCAGGTGTGTGGCCCCAGTACGGGAGAGTGCCCAGAACTGGACTGGATCAGGCTGGACAAGCTTGTGTGGTGTGGAACATGTCTCTGATCTTGTAATACTCTGATTTCTCAGCTATCCATACCTGCCTTGGCATTGTCTGTATTTAAAATTATAGCACTGCTATAGTACTGCAGAGTCAGATATCTAGACATCAGGAGCCTTGATAACTAGGTGTCATCATCTCTTGCTATAAACAAGACCCCCTAATTGACGGAGGTTATCTGTTATGTCCATTCCAAGGTGTGCTTTATGATATTAATTTAACGGTTGGCAAACTTTCTTCAGTTTAGGCTTCCTGAGCAGCTGAACAAAATAACTGCCTATCAGGCCTTTCTTTAGCTCATCTCTGGCTTCAACACCCTTGATAACTTGTTGACCCTAGAATGATTGCACAGATGAAGGACCTATGAGTACTGTTTTGGGCAAAGTTTGCTAGTGTGTCCTGAGTCTTACAAATACAATATATTATTCTCTTTCTCAAAAAAAAAAGTGCTGCAGTCAACTCATTATGAAAAGCAGTCTCTACTCTTTCACACTGTGCAGAAGGTATTTAAAATATCAACATTATGTATTTAGATTCTGTCAAGTTACTGTTTGGTTTTGTTCTTCACTTCTTCATTGAAAATATCCATTAACTCTTAAGCAGCTTGTTCTGTTTCTTAATAACAGAACAATATATTTACTCTATACTTCTTGAGCTCATTTGCAAAGTAGCTCAACATGATTTGTATTTAGTACTGATCCTCTCTTGACTGATGCCAGTGTATGTAATATTGAAGGTCTGCAATAACAGCACAGATACCACGATTAGAAAGTGTCCTCCTTTTGGTTAAATTTTTTAACTGCCAGGAGAACTTTCTTTTCATGAAAGAATAAACTAAAATTTATTGCATTTAAGTATATTTTAAATGCATTTACCTACTGTCATAATCAGGAAAGTGATCAGAAAAGCTTTTATACCAGAGTGGAATTTTTTAATTTCATTTTCTCTTATGTGTTCAGAAAAACCTGTATGTTGTAGAGGTGCTGGAAAATAAAGCTGTGAAAATATGATTTGGGTCCGGTTTTATTTGTTTTATTTTGAGTTAGATTGCTTGCTTATAATCTTTTCTGTGAAATTGCAATTGAAAGATGCTGACGTTGCAGAGTCAGCCTGCTTTAACTTGCAGGATGAGTGGTGATTTTCCAACTGTGCAAATGTGATTTGGAGGATAGGAAGAAATGTATTTAGAACCATGTGATGCTTTTGGTAAAATCTCTTATAGTGACTGGAACTACGCTTTTAATAACATGGACTGAAATGTTTTTCTTCAGGCAAAGCTTTGAATCCTAAACTAATGGCAGATATTCTTTCTTCCTCCCTCACTTCCTATCTACTAGCTAGCATCTTGTTTCCATCTTCAGAAGCAGAAAGCATCAAGATAAAGACACAAAAATGACTGAGTTCTGGCTGATTTCTGCTCCTGGGGAAAAAACCTGTCAACAGACATGGGAGAAACTACATGCAGCAACTACAAAAAATAACAATCTTTCTACTAATTCAAAGTTCAATATTCCAGACTTGAAGGTATGCAAGCCTCATGTCATGTTCCAAGAAGTATGATTGTTTTGCACCATCTTTGTTTCTTTGGACTTAAACTGTAGATGAGGAATACTTGCAGATGTCTTAGAGAGAACAGCTGACTTCTTTTGATGATTATGTGTGGATCTAAAAATTAATTCAGACATCTATTTTTTTTACTGAAATTCTAAATTAAAAATTTCTCACTCTGGAAGTTTTAAGGATTCAGCAAGCTGTGTTCTTTCAGAAATACAGCAGTTTTTCCAACAACAGTAGTGTTGACCTCATGCTGCTAGCAGTTAGCTAGAGAAGAAAATGAGAATTAAAATGGAGACTTGTGATCTCAGTATTCATATGATAGTTTCCATTGCTTTATTTTTGTATGTTTGTTTTATTCTTACTTCTGAATTGTCTCCTTTTCTGGATTAGATGCAGTGAAAAGACTTGATTTAAAATATAGGGGTTGGTCAAACAGCTACTGCTTTTTCACTGTCCAGAAGTAACATTATTGAGTAGTGGTTCTCTCCAGCTGAGGATGTGTATTATAGAAAATAGGAAGAAAACTGTTTGAACTAATATTCTGAGAAGTGAAGAGAAACAGAATCTGAAAAGAGTTTCTCTTGGTTTAATACAATTCAGTTTTCAGAGTATGGAAAAGTTATGAGCCAGTGTATTCATTAAGGTATATCCCAACACCCAACTGTTTCTTGAACAAGAAAATTTGTGAGCTCAGTTTAACTGAGAGAAAGCGAAAGCTCATCAAAGCCTATCAAAATAAGGAGGGTAAAAAAAAAAAAGCCAGCAGTCTGTCTGGAGAATGGGTCAAGTTCAGGTGGCATAATGCCTTGTTCCTGTCTCTGCTAAGGAATGAGCTCAGGACACAAAGTGGTTCAGTGTATCTTTGAAGAGGATCTTCTAACTGCTGCAACTTATATTCATGTTTAGATTGTCCTGAGTTATTTCAAGAGAGAGACTAATAGAGGTAAGAAGGGGGATTACAACAAATGTCTATCTTCTCCCAGGAGAACTTTGCACATGAGTCAAGATGGCTTTCCAACTGTAGGGTGCTTGCAGCATTTAGAAGAGTTATCGCTGAAAACTGATGTGGCCTATTAGGGTTATAAATGACTGGATTTGTTTCTACTCCCAAAAAGGGGCAGCAGCTGAGTATACTTTATCTACAATGGGAAATAGTCTGGCTTCTGCAGACCTAGGAAAACTGCTTAAAGAGTTAAACTCCTTAGTTAAAATTCACTGAAACAGTGATTTAGTCTCCATTCAACAGCAGCCTTATTGCTTAAAGACTTACTTATCCTATAGCTTGTGACTAGTCAAAACAGTAGCTTCTTTATTCTGCATGTAGCTCAGAAGGTGGGGCGTGGAAGGTGATCTGGTTGTGATGTTACTTAAATAATTGTACCCCTTTTTTCTTCAAGGCTAAAGAGAACAGGAATAATGTGAAGTTGAGTCGTCTCAACTTGTTGACTAGGACTAGAACAAGGATGCTAGACAAGAAATAATAACATCCTGACTAGACAGAAGATTAATTTATGCCTAACAGTATTTCAGCATAAAATATAAACTAGCAGCTAAAATATTAACAAATTGTCTTCTTGGAGGTACCTCCTACTTTCATTGAACAGAATGAGCAAATGCATAAGTACTTGAAGGGAGAAGCAAAGAAACACTTATATGACCTATTTAAAAATAATCACCCTTGGGCAGTTTAACTTAAGCATAGCTGTATTGTTTTTATAATTTCTGATATCTCTAGACCTATCTGAGACTTGCTTATGAAAGAGCTAAACAGAATATCTTACTGTGCTGTCATTTCCATGCTTGAACTGTACAGAGTCTAAAATGCTAAGCAGCATCGCTGGCCAGAGGCTGGTATATGGATTGCTCTGAATTATTACATGAAATTAGGGAATAAAGTGTTTTCTGGAGGAGAAGTGAAGAAAGAGTGAAAGCTTCTAGACAAGCTACATATTGCAGTAGTCAATATGCCAACAGTCTGAGTGTTGCAGTTTTCTTGTATGTTCAGTGTTTTCAGTGTTCTGGTTGCCTCCAGCACTGAGGTAACTGATCACAGAAATTTCAGATTTGATCTAAAGTAGTAATCAAATACTTCATTAATTTCCCTCAAAGATTTGTGGGAAATGCAGCCAACTCATAATATAAAAGCTGATTTAAGATGTTTTGGATTGCTGGCATGCAGGACTGAGGCTGTACCAAGCTAGATGGAGTTACATCTGATACTGTGGTGCTTTAGGTGTATTTTGAGCAAATGAAACACAGTGTGATTTTGTTAAATCCACAAGCCTGAAATCCTGAAGTCCAGCATTTCATGTAGCTCTGCAAAGCTACCTGTTCAGGAGGCTTAGCTTTTATTGTTATTTGCTTTTATCTTTTTCATGTTTATATACAATTGCTAATGCATTTTGATCTTTCCTTCTAGGTTGGCACACTGGATGTTTTGGTTGGTTTGTCAGATGAGCTGGCTAAATTGGATGCATTTGTGGAAAGGTAACAGTTTATTTTTACTAGCATGTTAAATGTTTGAATAATAATGTGATGGTTTCCTGAGGCCTAATAATACCCAGATTATTTCTAGCTTTTCTTTGTTTCATAGTGGTCCTTTACAGGCAGTCAATAGACTAAGATTTCAGGAGGCTGAGCTGCTGGTTTTCCTAGTATCTGTACTTGAGGGAAAAATGAACCTGAACTTCTTGTGGAATAGTGGTACATTATGTGTTGATGGAGGATGGTTCTCCCTGTAGTAGTGTTGAGTGCTGCTGGGTCCTGGATAACTAGTAAAAATTGAGCCTGACAGCTGCAGGAAGTGATGATGAAATGAGTAAAAACTGTTCTTTTAGTAATTAGAGTACTATTTACAGACTTGAGAAGGTAACCACATTGTTTCCTAATCCACAGGTATGATTAAACAGCATTAATATTAAAATACAAAACCTGTTCAATTTGAAAAAAAAATGGTCTTTTGAAAGTCATTTTGAGTGAATGTAACAAAATTTCACATAATCAGAACTGTGGAGCCATCTTCCGCTTCAAGGAGAGAAGTATTAAATAGTTGCTTTTAAATAAAAAGCTATTTGGCATGGCACATGTGAGCAATATTAAACATAACTTTTCTTGTGAGGAGGGCAGGTCTTGCGTGTCGAATCTCATGGGGCTTAGGGCTGAGGTTTCCCCATAGCTCTTTGGTTGTCTTTGGTGTTTCATTGTCATGGTTGCCTTGTTTTTAATTTGGATTATTGATGATTTCTATCTTGCTGTCCATTTTTTAGAAAGGGGTTAGGATTTTGAAAGTAGCACAGACTTCAAAAAAGTATTGGAATCTAGGGAGATAACACGTGAAGCTATCCCCTGTTACCTGGAGGCAAGGGAAGTAGCCTCACCTTGTTGAGAACTGATAAGTAGCAACACTAGAGAAGGATTTAAATAAATAAAGTTCTGGCATGTATTTGATAAGTTGCTTGCCTTCTGAGCGCAGTTTGTGCTCTTGGAAAGCTTATATGTAAAGCAATCAACTCTTATTTTTGTATCCAATTTCAGATCAGTTTCATAAATGTATTTCTCAAAATAGCAATTTTTTCATTCTTCTTTTTCATGTCTTTATCTTTAATTTTTCAGTGTTGTAAAGAAAGTGGCTCAGTATATGGCTGATGTTCTAGAGGACAGTAAAGATAAAGTTCAGGAGAATCTTCTGGCTAATGGAGGTAAAGTGTTAACCATGATATGTGCATCCTGAAAGTCTAGGGGGAAGGCAATAATCCTGAAACATACTGAATGCTGTTTCTTTGTATGACATTCTGAAAGCCTAGTTTAGACATGGAAGTGTGTTTTTCCATGAGTCACTTGCCCTTAGATAAATTGTAGGATCCAGAATGGCAAGAAATTAAAGCTACATGTTAAATACTGTCTTAAAGAAGTCTTTTGATCCTTTAGGGCTGTATTTTGTCATCACTGGTCTCTGGTGGAACATAAATAATCTTTACCACTTTTTTTTTTTTCTGTTATAACCGTCCTTTCTCTCACACATTTTTCACACAAAGCAAATAATAGTTGGTCTTGTCTGTACTTCTCCAGCCATCATTGACTTAGTAGTAAATATCAGTTAGGGTCTACAGAGGTGGAAGAAACAAGGTCTGAAGGCAGAGGTCACAGGTAACTTGCAACTTGATTGTTTATATTCAGATTTCTCAAGCAACAGGGTCCATACATGTGCAGGTCCACAAACAGTCTGTTACAGTACACTTCTGTTACAGCAGTCCTACATGGAATATAATACATCAATCTTTTTATTGTCTATCTTAAAGTTATTCTTTAAAATTTCAGTTGACTTGGTCACCTATATAACAAGGTTCCAGTGGGATATGGCCAAATACCCGATCAAGCAATCCTTGAAGAATATTTCAGAAATTATTGCAAAGGTAAGGTAATTTGTTCTATAAACAACATGTAGAAATAGGCCCACTATGTTAGATTGATACTTTCTTTAGCAATATTATCAATCTGCCTCACTTTGCAATGACTTTTCTGAGTTATCCACCAATTCTATTACCAGAAGGAAGTTTGTATTGTTGCATCATTTGTCGGTTTTACACAAATATATTTTCAAGAACTCTACTGTGAAAATGAGGTTTGGAGTTCTGCATTCTCTGACATCTTAATAGGAAGCAAAACTGGTTCTTGTTTGCAGTAAACTGCAGTCAGTGCAGCAGTAACAGGCTTTTGTCTGTGCAGTTGTCTTTTAAAAGGTTACTGACTTTACAACTGAGAGCAATTAAAGTCTTGACAATTAGGAACAGGTGAATTGAACTGATTCGTAAAGGCAGTGTTTAATATCAATGGGTTTTGCCTTTTTTTTTTTTTTTTGTTAAACATTGCATGGTTAGACTGTTGTTGAAAGTTTTGATCCTTGGAAAACACAGAGGGAACGGGTTGTCCATCTGCAGTTGAAACGCACTAGTTAATAACTTAAGAAGAATCCAAACGCACTGGTTAATAGCTTAATAGTTTCTGATTAATTTTTCCCCTAATGTTGTCTTCTAATGGTACAAAAATTTTTAAAAAAGCTTTAGTGCTTTTTTTTGTAATATAAAAGAGTTTCATGAAGACGTGTGCTTTGTGACACTTGAAACACTCCAGTGCTTTGCTAGAGCTTGCATCAGTCAAAGAATTTAAATAAATACTCATCTGTTTAAATTCTCTTATGTTCAGAGTATTTTGTCTAAAGCTTTGCTGTATCTTTTAAAGGTGCAAGCTGTTAACATGTTGCCAAATAAAACTTCCAAATATTTCAGGTTTTTAATGACTTTTTCCTGCTACAGACAAGTGAGCTTGTGTGTTACTGTAAACAAGGGCACTACATAATGAAGTGGCTTTGCTTACATTTATTTTGTGAAAACAAAATCATTACCGGATCCCCATGCTGAAGTGTTGTATGCAAACAAAATGTTTTCTGTCAGTGGTCAAAGTCCAAATAAAGGTAGAGTCCCTTGACTATGTTCAGATACTTGTCCCTGGGAATCTTTATATGCTTGCTCTTCATACCATAGTGATGAAGCACTGAAGGAGGGAACAGGCAGCATTACAATGCCAAACCAGTACTGTACCTTGTTCTTTCAGTTGTCCAGCTGTTATGGTGTATATTGAATGTAAAGTAATCTTTGTATAGGAGCATGATTGGAAGCTGAAAACCTACTAATTGTTTAATTTGTTTTTTCACTTGCTGCCAAGTTACCTAGCTGGGAATGAATTATTTTTGGCAATCATGCTGGAGGGTGGATTTGAGAAGAGTGGCTTACTGGAATAGCATTGGCAAGCTGAATGTGAGAATCTGAGTCTAATCAATAAAATAGTTGGAGCTTTGATATGAAAGTTTTAAAGATGATTGTAGGCTGTTAGTGACATTAAATGTAGAATGCTACCTCTAGTTGATTAGACAGATATATTTATCTGAAATAAGTTAGATTCAAGTCTAAAGTACTGTCTATCTGTCTACCCTGGCACTGGCCCTGTGTAACTTCAGACGTTCCAAAATGCATACATTTCCACTAATTAAAGAAAGCCTCTGTAAAACAGTGTCTTCTTTATATTTGTAAGTCAGTGCCAATGTAAAACAGCAGCATGAAAGATGACTTTGTGAAGGGAGATGGTGATACAATTTATGTTTACATTTGCAAACATACCATGGGAAATAGTTCTGGGGGAAAAAAGATATAAAATAACAGTATTTAGAACTGTAAATAATAACAGCAATTTAGAATTGGGCAGATGATGCATTCAGTTGATATTCTGTCTTTCAGTGCCCAAGGCTGCTCACCTTAAAAGGCACAACTGCAATAGGCAAATACAATACAACAGTTTCCTGTTTAAGTTGTAGATAACTGTTTGGGTTACTTAATTTTTGGATTTACTACTCATAAAACTGTACCTTCATTCTTGTCACTGAAACTAATGAGAGAAAGATATAACGAGAAGTAAAGTAACAGCTGGAGGAAATGGTACCCAGTGTTCACAAGTGTACTGGTATCGCAGCAGAAACTTAAATTTCAGCTGATCTCTCCTGACAGCTGAATGAAGGGTGTGAGCCTGAAGGTGATGGAGTAATGATCAGCTGGGTTGTGGTACCATGTCCAGCTGATACTGAAGAGGATGTGTAACTTTCATTATTGGCTGATTTTCCTTTAAAGGAATTCTACCATAGAGTTTTCTGAGTTTTCAGTGAATTTTCTCAAGCACTAGAGAAACAAACATTTTAACCTGCATGGTTTTTTTTTTTATTGTTAAGTTCTTGTTGGCAGACCTAAGATTTGAAATTAAGAAATAATTTTTAAAATATTCCAGTTCTTTAGACACTGTTCCTTTTCTCTTTATCTTTAAGGGAGTAAACCAGATTGACAATGATCTAAAAGCAAGAGCCTCAGCATACAATAATCTGAAAGGGAACCTTCAGAATTTGGAAAGAAAGAATGCGTAAGTCATTGGTTTTTTTGCTAATGTAGCACAGGAAAGTTACCTAACCATGAAAACTTTACCCTGTGTGAAGTGCAGGTTCTAAGCTTAATGTATTTTTGAGATGTTTATCAATCTTAAATAGCAGCTGTCATAAAAGCACATTTATTACCAGCTGACTTGCTGGTAATAGCTCACTTGTAATTGATAGGCAATCCTGAAATACACGAAAGCATATACAAATAGTGTAAATTGCTGGAGCTCTTGAGAGAAGCTTGCTGTTAAACTGATGTGTAGCACTGCTACTTGGGTGTCTGTCTAAACAAGGAAGTCTGTCCCTTCACTCCATTTTGTGCTTTAAGCATATCAATATTACTGGATTTGTTCCCTCAGAATTAGCCAGCAGAGTGACAGCTGTTGTGTACATGAAGATAATAAATTAAACAAGGACTGCATGCACTCTTGTCATGTACGTGTGGTGATTATCTGGAATACAGTTGAGGTACAGCAGTACTTCTGGGTACATATGGTTGATTAATTTGACCCAACCCTACCATTGCAGTTAATGGTACAAGCCTGCTGCCTGATTCAGAACCGTGGGTCATGCTAATGACAGCCATTTTATGAGTGAGCCATAACTTCTGCATTAAGTTTTGGTAATTTGTTAGTTAAGCCCCATTAAATCTGTTATGTTCTTAGTCTTTCGTGAATATGAGGCAATATACGGCTTTACATTTTTATCCAGGTTCTGTATATAGCGCTAGTCTGGGTTAGTTGTAATTCTGAGGCTGTATATACTACACATCACAAATAATGGCTTTAATGGTTCTAGTGTTTTTAAACTACATTTTTAAAAGATAACTTGGCTTCTTAAGTGTGTGAGGTGTTTGGAATATGGAAATCATGCACAGCAGTGGAACTACTAGTAAAAACTTTCAGTGATTTAGACAGTAAGATATAAAATACATACAAGGAGACATTTTGTTTGCTCTGCTAATAGCGAATGCTTAGGTAAAATATTGTTTTGAAAATGTTATACCATCAAGCACTGGGAATTTGTCCAGACAAATTCAGTTCTTAAACATGTATTTACTCTGTGTTTGTTTCTCTGCAGGGGAAGCTTGCTAACCAGAAGTCTTGCTGATATTGTAAAGAAAGAGGACTTTGTACTCGATTCAGAATATTTGGTCACGTTATTAGTGATTGTACCGAAGTAAGTTTGTTGTTTGTCTGAAAAGCACAATAAAATAAGAAATTTAAGTCAAATAATATATCCCACAACCCTTTAGTACTGTAAGAAAGGACATGTGAATTTGTTTGGGGTTTTCCTGGATGAATTAACACCAATGTCTGGATGCTTAGTAGAGGCAAATGAACCTGCGTACCTGCATTCCACTCTACGTGAGAACTCATCGTAAGGAATGCTGAGTGCTATTGAATTTCCTTAAGAAAGTGGAGATCAGACTTATGTCTCTTAGCTAATATTAGCTGTGACTAGTGATGTTGCAGAAGGTAACCTTATGAAAATACTGAGTGAAAATATGACTTGTTTTACGTTAGAAAGCTTAATGATGGAATTATCCTGGTTAGGATTATGGGCTTTCACCACTTAGTGAGCAAAGTGAACTCTTTACTACTTTGCTGTACAATTTTTTTCAGATTGCCAGAGCATTGCTTTTTAATTTGCTTATGTCTCTGCCAGCATGTCAAAGGTTTGCTGGGGGAAACAGGTTGTTCCTGTCTGCAATGTTTAAACAACAAAAGCCCCACCTTTTACCCTGACCAAGGGAAGTGGCAGTAAAGATATCCTTAAGACTCTTGTAAAATGAGAAAATGGCCCTAGACTGTCATTCTGGAGCTGGGAAAAAAGGGAGCTTCTAACTTGTAAAGATAGCCAGTAGGCTGTTGATCACATGAAGCAGTAGTCTCTGTCACCAGTAAAACTCTGGTGAAGGTAAACCAGTTTTGCAGTTGCTTTAGAAGAAAACTAGTGGTTAGTATATCTTGACTGTTTCTCTTCTGCCTTTGACTTGGCTTTGATGTTCAAAGGGTGAAACCTCTTCACCACCAACTACAGAAAGGCAGGACTTCCAAAATTCTCAGTCCTTCAGGCAACAGCAGAACTCTGAGGAACCTGTTTGTAATTGTGGAAAAAGTATTCCTATTAGGAACTTGCATAAAGAACTTCTGATAAACCTTGACTGTTAAGTTTTTTGGTCCCCTGGGATCTGTACTCAGTGATGACTGATTTAATAGTTCTTTAATTTCAGAAATTTTACACTTACAAACTTATATAAAGACTGAA
>JBCJKH010058393.1:37367-54743 GCA_039877255.1 Loriculus beryllinus
AATTGGATTACAGTATAACAAGTTTAGAGCCTGTGCTTCTGCTAGTTCTCAGTTGTGAATACTGAGTTCTTAATGCCTCCATCTATATGGAGACAGACACTGAGCTCTAAGAGGGAACCTCTCATTAGGATGGCTAATGCAGCAGAATTCTTTTTTTCTTTCACTTTTTAGTCATTAGAACTCAGATCTCACACATTAGGCACAGATTTAGAAGAATAAATAGTAAGCAATGAGATGTGTATAATCTACATGGACTTTTTGTTATTTCTGAGATGGAGATTTCTTCTGTCTGAATCAACACAAAATTTGGTTAGGCATAATTAAGACCTTTTGGACTAACCTTTAGTATTTCAAAATACCTAGTTGCTCATGCAGACTCTGTAAGGGCGCATGCATGGAGCAAAGTTGTCACAGATTAGACTTGCAATGACCTAAAGCATTTTTTGCACAAACTGAAGTTCTAAAGCTTTGCCGTATTCCACAAACGCAGCTTGCATGCACAGTCTATTTATACTGGTCATTTTTTTTGGAAAGACAATATTTAGCATCTGAAAAGATCATTCACCATTCATAAAATATATTATTCCTGAGGACAGAGTGTGCTTTATACTTTAGTAAAATAACGTGCAGTCAATGCAAACAGCATACTAAACAAAGTCTAGCAAAAAGATTTCTCAGCTTAAGCAAACAGCCAGATAGTGGCAAAACCTTCAGACATTGCTGATGTCCTCAAAAAATAAAGGAACACACACAGTGTTTCTCCAAAACTTCCTGTGCTTTTCCAGTGCATAAAATGTACAATGTCAGATCTACATACTTGCCTTTGAAATACTCTCATACACCAGTGTTGAAAATCATTAATAACATATATATTTAAAACCCAATTACAAAAAAGGATTTCTTTCCTATGTGTTTTTTAAGTACAACTGGAATTTGCCTAAGTATGTACTGACATGTGTTAGTATCCACAGCAAAACCAGGGAAGTATAAAATAGTATTTCTGATTTTTGCCTGATTTTATCCTATATCTTTATACCTTGGGCCAGCCAAAGCATTTTGGTTTTTAGAGAAAACACTGAAAAAAGAGAGCTCATCTGTGACCTGCTGAAGAGCTGAAGTATTATTACTACGTGGCACAGAAACAGAAGCTGTGACACACGGTTAATGCTGTCAAATGGTGCTTGATAATCTACAGAATGTAAAGAGAGACAAGAGATTAAATCAACCTGTGTGATTCTATAAGCACTAAGGGGAGTGCATTATTTCTGATAAGGACTCCTGAGGAACTTAACACACAACCCAGAACACGAAGGAACAAAACAGCCTTTCCAAAACATGGGAAGCGAGTTCCACCGGCCCTTTATCACAGCTAATGTATCTGGATAGACCAGATCTTCCAATTTCTTTCCTCCTTTGTGCAGTATTGTAGATACTCCTAGAGTTGCTTTGTCTGGTCACAGAGAGCTGGAATTAGCCCAGAAATCTCATGAATATAGTGAAATGGCTTAAGAATTTAAGGTCTGATGCTACGCCCTCTGGATACAATATATTCAATTTATCTGCCTTGATGCACTCTTGACTCTAAAAAATAATTTTATATGCATAATAAAATGATTGTGCTAATACATTCAATTCAATACTGGAATCACACTTTTTGATTCAGTAGGGTACTATAAGCAGTAAAAATTCAGGTCTTTTCATATCTGTGAGCAGTGATTTTGCTGCAGCTTCATCCCTAAAAATAAAGTTAAAATTTGTAGCCTTTATAGTTACTGTGCTTTGTTGACTCTTTGTTTTTGTAATTTTTCTTCATCCAATATAGAGAAGCATTACTTAGAATTATACAAGAGAAACAGAATGACTGCAACTCTTTCTCCACTCCCTTCTCTGCAAGGTAACCCTACACACTTTCTCAGATTGTTTAAATTATGTGCTGCTCTTTTCCCATATTATGAAACATCAGCAACAGGCAATTTTATTACCAAAATGTGACTAAAACCATAGGCTACATTGCTGTATGCACATAAAACTTGAAATTTGACTCTTTATATGAACATCTACCTTCTAGAGTGATTTTATCCAAAAAGCCCCCCTCCCCAAACTGTAAAAAGGCATACAAATAATAATCAAAAAATCTAAAAGTAACCACTGTGTGTATGTGTGCATTTATATACAACCTGTATACATGTCTGCCTGCATCAAAATCCCATGCTTTGACATATTTATGCCAATAGAAGTAGTGCACATTACTAGAGCATTTACATTTACAGTAAGAAGAGGAGCATTGTTATAAAATGCTCTGCTTCTCCTTCCCTGAACAAGCAAATCAATGTTATACTATATGCCTGATATATATCTGCATAAGCTTGCATACTATAAATTTATTCATATATTGAGGACAAAGTCATTTGCACGGTTATGAGAACATCTCAAGTTAGCATTCTGTGAAGTCATGGAATCATTGCCCAGACAGGTCAAAACGAACAGTAACACAGTTAGACATCTGCATGCTACACAGGAGCATGAAAATAACAAATCTTTCATCCTGGAAGCATGTGGAGGTGGCCTTTCTGCACACAAAAGTGAAAGGCAATTCAACAGCCACATCATTTTCAAATAGAGCTGCAATGTGGGCAATGCAATGTGTTCTCTTAGTGCTGCTGTTTTCTCTTTGAATTTAGAATTTTTGGTTTTCAACTAGAAGGATAAATTAATAACACTGACATGTGCAAGTCTTAAACTGCATAGTATATATTAAGCAGCCACAGACCCCTTTTTTTAGGGTAGGACCACATCCACAATCTCAACAAGAGACTAGGACAAACCTGACAGAACAGTAAGCTTGAAAGATCATTTATATCAAGTTATGGCCACAAAGGCAACAATTGCTCTTTTCTTCAGAGGCATTACAGATGGAGCTGAGCAATCAGAAGCTGCAGAAGTAGTAAATATCATGTAAGTTTGTTTTAGTCATGCCCTTACTGTATAAGTTGACAGGTAATTTTCTATTTCCATTTCGCTCTTAGTATCTTCAAAAACAGCACGAAAATTCACCTTTTTTAAATCATGGCATCCAAATTTTTTATCGGTCTGCGTGTTCCTGAGTGCCAATTCTGACCAGAGTTGCCGACTCACCGCAGACCCGTTACAGGTAAGGCTTTTTGTTTCGTTCATCAGAAGCATCTATGTTCCAGTTGCCACCAAAGCCTGCAACTGTCTTGCCCAGCAAGAACATATATACATTCTGTATCTTATACGCTGATGCCAGACTCTGACTTAATTTTGCAACTGCACTCTTCAATTTCCAAACAGTGTTTTTGTTGCAGCATGGTAGTGACTAAGGCCATTCATGGTGATATTGTTTCCCATTCTTTTTCCTTTCTCTCTGCAAATGCTCCAGTTCAGCCTCATACATCATTTCCTGGACTAAGTATTTCTCTCTTCTCATTCTGTCACACAAGTCTTTAGGCATGTCTGGAATCAGGTAGGCAATGAAAGACTTTATTCCAAAAACAAGGTGCTGAAAAGAAGAATGAAAAAAATTGCTTCAAAGGTGCATAAATGTTCACTTCTAATATCCACATTTTAGAGCCTAAAAGCTTGTGGCAAAACTGGAACAGAGGTTTAATTCATGACCAAAAATCAACTCCTTTTGTAATATATTATATTTTATAGTTTTACAGAAATGTGAAAATGCTGAAGTCTTCTGAAAAGAAAAACTTTAGTCACCTAAATGAAGACTTGACTGCAGGATATGCTAGTCTGAAAAACAATAGCTAACACTACCTACACGCAGTCTTTGTTAAGAGTAATCAAAGTAACCAGACCCCTGGACAGCCCGTAACACATTCACCAAAGTTAGCACACACATTTCTATTTTTATATTAAGCTAGAATCAGTTACCATTTCCCTGACACAGATTTTAACTGGTAATAACTGTGCTTAATGTAAACCTGAGTTGCACTTCTTCTTCTTCAATAAAACATGAAAAATTTGATTTCAGAACTGACCTGATGTATGACTTAACGAAACATGATTTGGGAGGGAATCTGAAAAAATCTGTGCTCTGTCAATTCCGTCTGATTGACAACAGCCTGGGGAAGGTGATTTTTTCCCCCTCTTTACCCTGACTGTAATGAACAAGAAGCTGATGATGCTGAAATTTTTTTTTATGGGACTACTGTAAAAAAATGTAAAAAAAAATTAAAAACAAATCAACCAAGAGTTTAAAAAGGTAGAAAGGAATTGTTCCTTTTCATGACTAACCTCAAATACTATGATGAAGGCCAGACGTGCTGCCAGGACATGCCAGAACTGTAAAGTGAATTCATATGGAGTTGAACTCCATGGTGGGGCTCTGTAATCTCTATACCTGGAAAGCAAACCGAAACCCAGTAAGTTAGTCTGTGCTCGAAAACCTGGACAAGGAGAGAAACTGAAGTGAAAGTGTACTTCAAGAGGAATTAAACAGAGAACAGTCTACAATACAAACAAATAAAGAAATAAATGAAGACGGCACTTTTTGCCAGAGCTATTTCTCTTGTTGTTGTAAAGCCGACATCCTGGAGTGTTAAGTTCAAGTGTGTTGATTCTAAATTGGTTTTTGTCTGTGCTTCTAAGTGCTTGAGATTCTCCAGACAAAGTTTTCATAAATGTAACATGATTCTGTAACAACTTAGTCAATTCAAGCTAACTCTCACTGCAAAACTAAATTTGAAACCAGGAGTTCACACATGCAATGTTGTATTTTATTTTTATGCCTAATTTCTTGCATATATCTTGCATAATTGTTTGGGATCTCTAAATGCGTTAGAGCCACAAAAAAAATTTAACTGTGTATTTTAATTAATGGACCTCAGAATGCTTAAGAAAACTAAAATGAGAATTTTTACCCTCTTGGCAACTGGGGAAACTTTGAAGTGAAATAATTCATAGAGGCATGAAAGATAGGGCTTGCAAGAATCCTGGAAAAGCTCAGAACACAGGTTTCCAGTCTGTTAGTACTGCATCCTACCACACAGTGTTTCCACTTGAGACATGGTTCCATGCTGAACCAACTTGAACTCCAATGCCCTTACAAGCAAAAAAGAAACTGTTATACCAGTAATTTAAGCACTGACTTCCTGGTTTATGTCTGTATTAACGTCTATGCCTGTATTACAAGAAAGGAGAGCCTCAAAACATACCGGCAGTATCCTGAATATCCCATTCCAAGTTCACTCAAATCAAACACTGATAAACTGCTGTTGACATATCCTTTTAAGCATCTGAAAGGAAAAGACATAGGGTGAAGACATTCTTCATGAAGTGGTTATGCAGCACAGATCCTCTATGTAAGAAGTCTGCTATCACATGTTGTGAGCACACAAATTTCGCTGCTTATCACGACGAAACCAATTCTAAAATCTCAAACAGATAAGCAAGGTTTTATTGGAAAGAAACAAGAAACGTTTCAGGGATAACACTCTAAAACTCCACTTTCAGCACTTTTCATGGTTTTGCTTCTTAACCATCAGCAGACAGAAACCGAAAATGGTTGCTACAGTGTTCTCTGATGCCTCAAAATTACTGCACTTAGAAAGATGGTGAGAGGCAGAAAGAAGAGCTATTCGACATCCTGGCAGAATCTGCCCCCGGTCATGAAGCATATACCAAAAAATGTCAGGTTTTGAGTTGAATCAAAGAATTTCCACCAACAGCAAAATCAACAATGCATATATACCAAACAGCCATCTTAAAGGCAACAAATTATTAGGATTGATGGCAGAAATCACATAAATGCATTGAATTAGTGAAGAAGAAAAAATTTTGTCTGTTTCTGGAAAACCATGGATACATAAGATACCCCATCTTCTTGGAAAGCTGTCCTGTAGTTTAACAAAGGGCCTTTTGAAACGACATTTAAAAATAGATGCATCAGGGATCCTATTATACTTCTTGAACCTTCAGGTTTGCTCTGACACCTCAAATAACTACTGGCAAAAGAAGAAATAGAATTACATAGTTCTCTATTAAATGGGTAGTGCACATGAAGCACTAACTTTTTTCTGCCATGATCTTTTCTCATCCTATTCTTCCTCATCCTTTCTGTCCCTAAATTCTCTCCTCCTGTGCACATGCAGAGTAACTCTCTCTTTCGAATCATTACAGATGAAGCAATAAGGAAAGGATGGACAGACCCCTGTGGTTTGAACTGGGGTACAGTCTGTGAAAGCAGCAGTAATGGCTTGCTGGACAAGCCTTGATGTTTTCATTCTTACCATTCCTCCTGTGCAATAAAGAAGGTAAGTTGTGCTTGTGAGATGTGCTATAGCACTAGTAAAGTGATGCTTCCTTTTCTTTAGGTAACCTTGATCCCATAGTAAAAAGACAATAAAACCCTCCAAAACCATCCCCTAAAACCACCTATAGGGCACTGGTCCCCAGATAAAAGACAGTGTGCCCATAAGTACTGTGAGCTGTTTAGATCACATAAAAAAGGTCATGACAGACAGTGGGAAATGCAGACTGCACACCGTGGACACACAGGTCAGAGACACTGGTAAGTTGCTGGAGAGAAATGCAGGAAACTGGCCTGATGGGGTAAAGACAGGCAAGCTGCCTTGCTTGAAGCTCATTAAAAACATACACGAAGTCAGGCTGAATAATGTTTAGGCCAATCTTGCTGGTGCTTGGCTGCAAGCATTTCTGAAGAGAAACAGGCAGGGAAGTTTGAGGGTGAACAAGGCTTAGGGTAAAAGAGGGTTTGGCATATATGTGTGTGTGAGCATAGTGTTAGCAGACAGTCAGAACTATTACACAAAAAAAGAAAACCTTATCTAGAGAAAGCCTGTAAACTGCTATGATGTGTAGTGAACTTTGTTGTTTGCATTCAGAAGGGAAGACATGATTTTCCACTTACATGTCCATGCAGTTTGTTTGCAAACTCTCTGGAATGACTGAGTTACACTTACACTTAGCATCTGTGAAGATCTGCACAGGTGTAAAAGGTAAAATACTGCTGATATATGTTATGCATGTTAACACAGAAAGCTGAAAAAGTGAGCTTCAACTGAATTATACAAGTATATATAAAGAATATCCTAATTACTTTTCTTGTCTGTACCCTTGATCTGTACAGGGACCATATTTGTATGCATAGACAAAACGTGGAATGTAATCAGAAGTAATGGCAATAACAAAGGCATTGGTGATGACAGCCAGAACTCCAATTCCTTCCAGAATCCCATACCAGATACCTAGAAACAAGAGAAATGACAAGGAAATCACTAAGTTTTTACAACCATATTAAATAACACTAATGACACTTAAGCCACTGTTACTCATATAGTTATCCTTTCTTATTGAGAAAGACCTACTCAGTCAGAAAAGGTAACCAAGATTAAGTCATGTCCCCAGACCCCTGCCATCACTGACTCCACCTGATTGAAGTTTTACAGTAGGACACACACTGCTGAGAAGAAATGGCTAAAGCAACAATGGTATAACCACAATCCTTGGTTACAGAGGCCAAACACAAGATGTTAGAAAGAGATTCCTTATTTTTTTTTTAATTCAATTTTAAACCAAAAGTGAATTTAGTCCTTGTATTTCAAATAGCATTTTGGACCTAAAGTTCCACAAACCAGAAGTCTAAAATACCATTTAGCCTGTTTTCAAAATTCGAACTGGTATGATCCCTTTTTGGAAATGAAAAACAAATTTGAGGAGTCCTCTTAGCTAAGCAACTGAATATTCTTTTGTTGCTTAACAGGAGAGCTGTCACTGAGATCTGTGGGTTATGTTATCAGTTTTACTTTTGATTCATGAACTATTTTAAGGATTAAGCTGCATAAAAGAAGGAAAAAGTCATTAGATTCTCTCACCTATATCTGTTGCTCTTGCAGGCATAGGTCTTCGCCACTGAGTGACAAACTTGTACGCATCTAACCTTATTTCTATGATATTGTTAAGCAATGCCAGGAGAGGTGCCAGTGGGAAGGCAGCAACGAAGATGGTGGTGAAGCCAAACTGTAAAACTAGACAGGCATTTCTCTGGTTAGAAACTGGAAGTGCAAACGATCTTTTAAAATGGAATACAGTTCCATTTTCTTAAGAAAACTGACGCCTCCCTAAATTTGCTCACCCATCTCTAAATATTCATCCATTAAACCATGAAGATTCATAGGCTGCAGATTCCAGTCCTTTTCCCACTGAGGCAGAGAAACTTTATGCTCCATTAATTGCCCTCCTCTCTTCATTTTGCGTCGTGACCACCAATTCTGTAATAAACTTTATTAGATAAACAGAGTATTATTATTGGCTGCATTTGCTCAGTAATTTACAGAACTTGCTGGTATTGTTTTGAAGTAAGAGGGCCTATTTTGAGCAGCACCTGAATGCTTACTCAGGTATTTTCTGCAAACACTTATGATATCATGTAAGATACAATTCAAAGAAGTCCTCAAATATCTGCATTATGATTTTAATTATGTCTTTTGTGTAGCATGCTAGTCATTCAACAAATAAGCCTTTCAGAATACAGTATTTTCTTGCATAGACTTTTTCCATAGGATTTACCTAAATAAAAAAACAATCATGCTTAGCAAGAGCATTAAATCAGTAAGTAATGCTTTGGTTTTAATCCTGGGAAAGACAAACCAAGTAAGTAAAGCTCAATAAGAAATCTATGCTACTGGAATACATTGAACAGTCGAACACATCTACTACTTTGGAACAAACCTAAAGATGCTCTACAGATTATTTTTTTTGAAGTAATAAAGTGTGTCTAAAAAGGTGCTGCTGAAGCTGCAAAGATTCTGCTGTGCAGAAGTCTTTTCATGAAGTTTCTATAATATTAGGTAGGTACTAGTCTCACATTAAAATGTTATACAAATAAAAACTATTACTTAGTACTGTCAGAGGTGGCAATTAAAGACTATTGTTTGCTTCCAGATATTACTGAAAAGAGAGTGAAGATAGCAAATAATTTTCTTTAAGTATTTTTATTAACAGGTTCTTATTTTTTTCTCAAGCTAATTAAGGGTTTAGCTCTTAATTTCTCTCGCTACTGAAAGAGCAACTGCTGCCTCAGTTGCAAACAATGGCTTGTCAAAACAAAACACTATTTGCCAGAAAGGATTATAAGCATGTTCTCAAATTCTGAGCTGAGAAGGCAGGAAGACTGATACTTCAGGTAGGTTTCTTCTTTCCAGAAATCCACGCCTCACAACAACACAGTACACGGCTCATTTGCAGAATGATTGCACATAGTGAGCATAACCCTTTCTGAACAGATTTTCGAGGTTGAGACTGATTAAATTAATATTTGATTAGCAATCTTCTCCTGAAAACATATTCTTTCAGTTTCAAGAGAACTGTGAGGCTCTTAGCCCACTACTCTCTTCAGCAGCTGTTCGTACTATGGAAAATGAAATCACAGTAAACAGTTTAGACGGTTCACATATCCAAACAAGCTTTGTCTTAGAGCAGCAGTTAATGCTTCCCTTGGGAACGCAGTTACAGTGTATGAGATGCAAAAAGCAAAAATATTATGCAAACATATTTTTCCCTATCACTGACTTGCAGTAATGTAATCACTATTTGTAAATCAAATTTTAACATCTGAACTTACGGATAGCCTAGTTCCATGAAGTTGTTCCACATTTGTTTTAAAACCATAATAACTCCCATTTGCAAGCACAGATCTATCAAGCAGCCACTAGGATGACACTGAAATGAAATGGGAAAAGATCAATAGCTAAAATCACAAAATTCCTTTCATTTTTATTTGTTAGAGGGCGGATGAAAAATTCTCAAATGTGTTTGGTGAAAAACATTAACCTCCAACTACAGAAATATTAAAAAAATATTAATAACAGAAATATTGACACAAACTTTAGCTGAACAAACTTTAGACATATTATTTCTTGGAGAACTAGATCATATTACATAAAGGCATGAGTGCTTGGTACATGATAAATGATACAGTCCATTTCACTTAGACCCATACATACAAATTGATTTCAGAAGAACAGAGTAATGTTTCATTTGTAACGTCCTAAGTGAACAGAGACTTAATGGCTGAATCTCTGGTACCAGTATCTTAACTATATAAATTGCCCTATTAAAATGTTTCATAATTCCTGAAAGTTGTTAGAGCATAGATAAGAAATTTATGGTATTTTACTCTGAGGCTACCAAGGTTTCTTTTAAACCTGTTTTTCAAGGATAACTTCAGCATTGTAGAGATATCCAGGGAGGTGCAATTCCAACACATTCTCAAGTAGATTTTGAAAATATCATTTTTTTTTTTGTTTTCAACCTTAGAATCAAAGAAATTTGGAAGGGATCTCTAAAGCTCATACAATTCCAGCCACCTGCCATGGGCAAGGATACCTCCCACTAGACCAGGTTGCTCCAAGCCCTGTCCAACCTGGTGTTGAACACTGCCAGGGATGGGGCAGCCACAGCTTCTCTGGGGAACCTGTGCCAGGGCCACATGACCCTCACAGGGAAGAGCTTCTTCCTAATATCTAATCTACATCTTCCATCTGTCAGTTTAAAGCCATTCCCCATTGCCCTATTGCAGCAAGCCCTACTAAAATGTTTGTCCACATTATTCTTATAAGCCTCCTTTAAGTATTGAAAGGATGCTCTACGGTCTTGCCGGAGTCTTCTCTTCTCCAGGCTAAAAAAAAACCCAACTCTCAGTTTTCCCCCATAGCAGACATGCTGCAGGCCTTGGAGCACTTTCATGGCCTCCTCTGGACCCGCTCCAACAGTTCCACACCTTTTCTGTGCTGGCAGAAGCTTAAGAGGCTGATAAAAAAGCTGATTATGTTTATGTCCTCCATCCAAAAATTCCACACACCCAGGAGATTCCAATCACGTAGGATTTAGAAGTGAGGTAAGGGAACATCACTTCTGTTTTCCCAAAGATAGAGATATGCTTCTCTCAAAGACAGAGACAGAAAAAACTACATGTCTTGGCCAGGGTTACTCAGCACAGTGGAGAATGCAGAAGGAAAAACACATGTCCTGTTTCCTACCCTTTACTTATATAAATAAGAGTTTACTCTTCACTGCATTTAATTAATATCCTCCAGCTATTTCCTTTTTACTCACGGAATTTCACAGGAACACAGAATAGCATTGCTTACCTCTTCGAGTCTCCATCTGTTAAAAAGCTTGTTGTACTTTCCTGGGCGTCCTGCAAATCTGCAAAGTAAGATTTCTGTTTCTCAGTGCACATTCCAAGAACAATCTATATCAGTAGTTATTTCACAGCATTCACTGAGCAAACTCAGAAAACATAAACAGATTAAATCACACAGGCTTAAATCTGGTATCTCTAGGATATGGAAGTTTCAGAATGCAAACAAGGACCACCATTTTGCAAGTGACTCTAAGCTTTTATTATGTCCAAGACAAAAATCCTAGCTTCAGAGGTTTCAGATGTTAGATATTCAGCCTCTCTACTTCTAAGAAGATAAGCCATTGCAATACATAGGAATTTACTGCAGAAAAGGGATCTGCTTGGCCACGTGAAGTGTGCACTCTCAGAATCTTTTTTCCAAACCCATCAGAACCAAATGATTTTCAGACATCTAAGAGACTGTTGCATAACAAACTGAAGCAAAATCCTTACTGACCTCAGTGAAAGTTTTAGATGAGAGAGAAAAAACCTTGTGCCTGGTCCTAGTAGACACAGGAGATAGCAAGATACAAAGAAGATATTACCAACAGTCTGTCTTAGAGACTTGTCTGGGTTTTTTCCCAAACAACCTTGAACTGAAATTACATTATAAAACTTTATAGAAGGCACTCTGAAATACTTTAGGTTCTGCAGGAATTACAATTCTGATCATAAGGAAGTAAAGATGAAGCAAGGTTAGACCTGTCTGGCATCCCATGATTTACCTAAAGGTAAACACAAAAATTGGAGCCAGAATTTCTGTTTCCCACTCTTGTTTAAGACCTGCCAGAAATATTTATTATTTATAGAAACAGATTCTGGAAAATGGAACCCAAGGGGAATAAACAAGAAATAATGAATAAAGCCTATTAATGTGGGGCTAAATACAGATCCATGTTTAGGAAGTGGCTTGTATGCTCAAAGGTTCTGAATGCTTATTTAGTAGGAAAGTCATGTACCCCACTCAAAAAGTAGACTTTTTACATAGACAGTAAAAATGTTTTTATTCATGAAACTTAGTTTCATGAGTAAAGATTTCAAAGTTCTAACAGTCACACACAGTTAAAAATATTAGTGTTATTAATTATACTTAGAAAGTGCCTTGTATCTAAATCTCACAGTTCAAGTTGTTGATTTATTTTCTTCAAACCTATAAAATTAGCAAGGATTATGAGTCCTGTGCAAGTTTTCCTTCAAGTGCAAATAGCTAAGGTACCTTACCTGCCAAGGAAAAAGGCAATGTAGAAGATGGAGCTATTCAAGTTGACAAACTGGAAGAGGAACATTTTCAAGGCAAAGCTGTTTTCCCATTCAGATTCTGTTCGAGGGTGCTCTGTGGAAAGACACAATATACATTATATAAACAAAAATGACACTGAGTTATGCCCAAGTTTGCTCACCGATTGAGCAACACTAACACAAGTGACAGTTTAACCCCATCAGGTTGCAGTTAAGGTTTCTTTTCTTCAAAGTGTTCAGCATGCAGGTCACAAACCCATTGTCCCAGCTCAGACTATGTTGATTCTAAGTATAAACAGAAGATATAAGCTCCTTGGTACAAAACAGGAGAAAACTCTTTGGGAAGACACCTGTTCCATTTCCATGAAAAAGTTCTAAATTCGGTATAAACCTTCAACTTTAAGGCTACAGGTATCTTGATTAAAAAAAAACCCAACCAAACAAAAAAAAACCACATCCCCACACTTCTCCAAACTTCACAAAAAAAACCCAAAACCACAAAACAAGCAAAAAGCAGAAGCACTTTGGTATCAGCAGAGCAACAGCCAGGGACTGCCAAAGAAAACAAAGGGAAGAGACATAACCAGCAGCCAGCTGGTTTCACACACAGGCATCTCGCTTTCTTAACACATCTGTAAGACCAGTACTTCATTCTCCTCATGTCCGATGTGGAACTCAAGGGATAATGATTAATTCAAATTTTTCTGATGGATGTATCAAACTTGAAATACAGCACACTGATAAAAGCTTTTGTACTACTTAATAAATTCCTTTGGTTTAATGATACCTAACTTAGAATACAAATATACAGGATACTAGCTTTACAAATGGATACTTGTTCCCACAAGTTAAGATATCCTCCTTCTCTTTGATATTAAAAAAAGCCTTAGCAAGTGGAGTGTGCTACCTAGCTTAACTGCCTGGTGTTCCAAGCAGTGCTTAATTCAAGAAGCCTTTTTTTCTTTCTTTTTTTAAATTCTTTTAGCTATTTTAGGAAAAATCAGCTTGTATTCTCAAATGAAATCACCATTTTCTTTCTGCCGGCATGTCAATATAATATATTGAGAAAGTTAAGTAGGAATACACATCAGTGTGATGCAGAAAAATATTTAAAATATTTTAATAATTTGGAAAACTGACTATGCATGATGTATCTTTTAACCTGTTCAGATGCTTGTTAACCGAAATACTATGTTCTGAGCATTTTAGTGCATGCTCTTCAATACTTGAACCAGCAGAGGGAGCTGTTAAATCTAAACAGTGAGCTTGGTTTTAAACTATGACAATACCAATCGCTTATTTTGACGTGGGCTGATTAAGCAGGTTAAGACGAAACACTAAAAGGCTACATATTCACACAGCAGGAGATTTTAAATGCTGCCTCTGCTTTCTTGTTTTCTGTAAGACAGAAAACTCCGTGACCGAATCACGATGAGAGGCTTCAGTATAATTTTTTAATGAGACAGAATTACTGTTAGTTCAAAATTCATGACTTAACAATTTTATCTCAGACAACGTAATGTTATCTTAACCCTTTTCGTCCATGTGAAAGTTCATATTAAAAAACTTTAAAAAACCCTCCCAAAAAAATAGGCATTTGTGAAATATGGAAAAAAAATTTGGTTTAGCATTATAAGAAAGAATATGTTTTGTTTTATTATAAGATGACAATTTATACTATAAAATATAAAAAACAGAAGTACAAGAATAACCTCCTTTCTTTTATGTTATTTCCTTGGTGAAATAATCATATAATTTCTTCCTCTGATACTTTTAACTTCCTTAAGGAAATGCCAGAATGCATTGATGAAGTTTTCAAACCCATTTTCTGGAAATATAGCAGTACATGACACATCTAGCAAGAACTATGCCACTAATAAAAGACCTACATACCTAAGTCTGTCAGGAGATAGGCAACCTTTTCATATACCTAAAACAGAAATAAGAGATTAAGTATGACATATCCTGTCTGTTGTCAAATTCAGAATGAAAAGCAGCACGAAAAGCATAGGTGTTCTATTGCCTACAGCATCAAGCTATCCAGGCAGATACCGGGCAGAGAAGGTACTTGCAAGTGGGCATACAGTTTCCTACAAAGACTTCATTGAACTACTTTAGTCCCATTCTCTTGTAAATGTATATATGTAAATATATATATTAAATATACAACAAAGATAAATCAAGAGCCAATAGGTCAAGAAAAGTGTTTAAACATCAATGGCTCTCTTACTGAACAGTAAGGTGCTTATCCTCTAACTTCAGAAACAAAACTATCAAATGTGTTTTCCATGTGAGATTTTATAAAAAAAACCCAAAACAAAACAGAGCAAAACCCAACACCCAAACAGAACCAAAACAGAACTCCTGAAGAAATAAAAGCCTATTCCATTTAGAATTTTCTACAAATAGTACTGAAGAGTTTTTCTTGATCTTACTATCAACCCTTATATAGCTTTCATCAGGAATATAGAAAGTTAACAGAGATGAAAAAATGAATAGAGCATTCTATCTTTCAGATATTGCTATGCCTTAGCAACTCTTCGGTCACTAATATATTTCCACTGTAGGCTGCTCCAATGTTTTAAACATCATTGTTTTAGACAGCAAGAAAAAAGAACAAAAAGAAACTTACAGATCATCTAGTCCAGCCTCTTTCTCAAGGCATAACCAAATGTCTGTATCTTATTCTGGATTTACATTTAGGTAATTCATGAAATTTTAGAGCCAACAGCTGTGATATATCCATGATTTGCCCTATCTATGTTGTTATGTACTTATCCTTATTTTCAGGTATTTTTGCATGAGGTATTATGTCAATCTTCTCAAGCACAGCCTAAGACTATTGTTTTTTCTTTCATCCACATGTTATTTAGAAATTTGAAGGTTGTTGCTCTGTTTCCCTTTCAAAGGCTGATCACAGTGAACATAAGTCCTGGCCAGGATCAGATGAACAATAATAAAATGAGGAACCACAGTGAACTAATTACTAAAACAGAGCATAGTGTTATGAGTAGACAATCCAAGGATACAATTTATACCACTGTCCCTGATAACAGATCTAGCAAAGAGTCAAGAAAAGGAGAACTCTGTCCTCAGAATACCATGCAAACCGAAAGGGTATGTTGACTACAGGGGTTTAGGGCTTACGATGTTTCAATTTCATACCTCTACCACAGTTGTCTTGGCAGCTTTGCACATAGGTTGGTTGAAATTTCTTGCAGTTTTCCTGAAAAAAAAATAATAAAATGAATAAATAGTAAAGGCTGTAACAGTATGAAGAAAGACTTTTCAGAGATAAGATACTACAACTGTCTTTGTAATATAAATATCACAAATCTTTTTGACAAATAGCTGGAGGACTAATAAAGAAACAGAAAGGAGGAATAAGTATTATGAATTGTGTAAGATACATATGAAATTAAACCATATTTTGTGACATTAGAAAATATTACAGCTCTTTTTGAATCAGCACCTTCTCTAATTTGAATCAGGTATGTTACTTATATCTCCATTTAATATATCCAACAGCAGCAGCAAGCTGGGCTTTGCACAATGTTCCTTCCTATTATTTCACTGCACAAAGAATTAAATTGATCTTCACAGGGGGCAGCACAAGGCCTAACAATCTCTAAAATCCTACATGTGCCTTCATAGCTCGGACTAACACTTGGGATAGCATTTTTCACAGTAGCAAATTTTATCCAACCCTTCTGATTGAAAAGCCTGTGCCAGTTTTGGCACTCACTGCAAAACTATGGCATTCATCCTAAGTATTCCCAAACAGTATTTCCGTGCCAAGGAAAAAGAACCTCTAGGGAATAAAACTAACACATGACATGCATAGTTGTGCTGCGATCTGCACCAAGATTCTAGAAGACACAAGGAAAAGCAACTTAGCTGTGTCAACACCTCTATGTATTTTTCAGAATATTTAAGAAAAAATACTTTTAATGGGGTTCCATTGATCACATCTCAGCATTTTTCTCTTTTAAAAGGTAGAATTCTTGAAAATTTTTCATCAAAATGCATGAAACTAGGGTTCAAAACAAGCCAAACTCTCCTATTCCTATTTCACACAAACTTTTCTTTTTCTCTGAACAGCCTTATTTTCCAACACCCTCTCCTCCTTTCTTCATCCTTCTGCCTGACACAGGCAGAATATGCCTAAGGCCACAGCCATGATGAGCTTTCGGATGCTGCTGCCATCTCGTGGCTTTTGGGGGAGGTAACGAATTGAAAAGGCCAACTCCTGAGGCCAACTTTCAGTTTTAACAGGATTTCTAGAGAAATCTGCAGAGACCTACAGAATCAAAGCTAAACCCAAAGATACATATCTTGGGGAAATCCTGTTTTACTGGCCATATGCAGCAGCTGTTAAGTCTCAAATGGAGGCTACAGAAGGGACAATATCTTTTGTTCATGGGTCTCCTCAGTGTGTAAACACAAAGGATGCAAACCGTTAAGAGTAAAGGGTGAGCAATTAAAAAAACAACCCAAATTTCTATTCTTCTAGCTATTAGTAAATTGTCACCCTAAACTATGTAGAGTCAAAAATGAGAAGAAAAACAGAATTACAAAATCTGAATCAAAGGAGCAGGGAAATGGATACAGATGGGGAAGGCTGATGTGACTACTTTTATGAGCCAAAGAATCTTCATGATAGCAGTGACTAGTTTGCCAATAAAAGAAATTGATATGAAATTATTTTTACATAGGGGAAAAGGCTACGATAAAACATTTTAATGTCAAATTACAAAGAGTTAATGGGCTTGATTCTGACAATTTCTAAAAGTTCATGCGATTTAGAATTTTCTCATCTTAGTGAAGTTGTTTTAGAAGCAGCAGTCTTTTACAAAATCAAACGTCTCATTTCTAAAAAACACATCATGTCATGAGAAACATTCTAGAAAGAGTCTCACACTGCTGTGAAAGTGGTGGCAGATTTGAGTAAACAAATCCTA
>JBCJKH010058395.1:0-12315 GCA_039877255.1 Loriculus beryllinus
TCTGGGCACCCTGTGCCAGCGCCTCAGCACCCTCACAGGGAAGAGCTTCTGCCTGAGAGCTCAGCTCAGTCTCCCCTGTTCTGGCAGGTTAAAGCCATTCCCCTTGGCTTGTCCCTACAGGCCCTTGTTCAGCTTCCTTGTTGGCATCTTGTGTTGCCCCAGAGCTGGATCAGGACTGCAGGGGCGATCTCCCCAGAGCACAGCACATGGAGGGAGCGTTTTCTGAGCTCAGCACACACTGGTGGGTTATGTTAAACTCTTCTCAACCAACACCCCCAAGTGCTTCCCTTAGGAGTTTTCTTTTAATCCATTGTCTGCTGCCCAGTGCAGTGGAGGTGAATTGTATTTGTATGAGCCTGGGGCTTTGCTTTTGTGCTCCATGGAAATTGGGAAAGGAATGGAAACCCTTTTCTTCTCATTTGCAGATACTGGTGATGGATTGCAGCGAGCTGCTAACAAAGAATCCACGTGTCTTATGGGAGAAGGTGGGTACGTTGAGAACCAGGCAGATACTGGATGATGGCTGAAGCTGAGTTCATGCAGTAGCCACAGGGAGTGGGATGGCAGCAGCAGAAGGGTGGCTGTCTCTGGTGGCCTCCCATAGCCCATGCTTCATGCTAGGGACTGCCTATTAAATGGCTCCTGCTCTGTTGGAAGAGAAGGTGCAGGCAGGTTGTGTACCTGTGAGTGTGCAGGGCTCCTCTCTGAGCTAGGACCTGCAGACCAGCACCCCCATCCACTGAGGGCTTGGGAGAGACTGCAGTCAAGTCCCACAAGTGGAGGGGGCATCCGGGGAAGCTGATGCTGGAGGGGTGGATTCTGATGTGGGCTGGGCACCAAGTTGTGCATGCATATAACTGGTAATAAAGGCCTTAAAATGGTGACTTGTAGACAAAGCTGTACCTGGCTGCACTAAAGAACTAAATAAACCTTAGTGTTTGTGCATTTCTGTGTGAGGGATTCCCTTGGCAAGTCCCAGCATATGGAAGAAATCCCAGATGTTCCTGTTGGTGCTTCCCAATTGGAGTTGGTTGGGATTCCTGTGTGCTACACACTGTCCACAGCAGTGGTGCAGAACCCCGTACAGGGTGGTTGGGCTGGGTTAGGATCAAAACACACACCCAAATGGTTAAAAGCTGCTTGCTTTACCATTAAGGTAATTGTATATTAATTACAACAGTTGGACTGTAGAGGAGTCCTCAGCAAGTTAAACTCAAGCTGTGAGGGGTGGATGTGATGCTGATGCACAAGTGATGCTGATTTAGGAACAAGTGGGATCTTTGAACCTTTGGATGTTTCTTGGCACAGACCACAAAATACACTAGGAATGTCAGTCCCAATTCCAGTTGCCATGGTAATGGTTGGTTCAGTACCAGGAACCCAGGACCTTGTTTGACCCTTCTGAAGAGTCCATTGGGTCAAATGGTTGCTCTTCAGACCAGCTGAAGGCCAAGGGGCTCATCAGGATTGCTGTGATGGCACTGAAGTCTATGGGTCCTCAACTCCTAACAAAGCCCTTTAGTACTGTAAACGAGCAAGGAACAAAAGCAATGCCAGTGGCATTCCAGAGCCCAGCAGCAGCTTTCTGTGCTCTGCAGTGGTGCCACCAGCATGGCAATCCACCCTTGATGTGCCACCTAAAGCTCCATCATTACGCTGCCCTTCCATTGACTACTCTGTGTCTCTGAGCACACCTCCCAGAGTACCAGTGTCCTGCTTCAACACCCGAGGTGCCAGGACAAAGCTGGTGCTGGCATCAGCATCGCCTGGTGAGCTCTGCAGCAGTGCCACCACCGTGGCGGTGGTTCAACAGCCATCAAACAGCAGCAGCACAAAAGATCATAAGGCTTAAGAGCAACAAAAGGCCAAATAAACCCCAGAGCACTCACCCTGGTGAAGGCCAGGAGCTAAATGAGTTCCCTGATACAACCCGATGCCTCATATACGCCAGGTAAGACCGACAGTGCCGTGGGGCAGGGGTTGGGTGAAGTGGGGAAAGGGATAAAAGGAGCAGGATGAGCAATAATTTAATTGCAAAGAGAGAAAATGATCCTTTAATGAAGCTCAAGCACGAGCATTTTCTCCAGGGCTACACCGCTTGCCTCAGGACTGTGAGAGGAAGGTAAAGACCGCTGTGTATGGTCCAAGATACAGCACCACGAGTGTGCTTCTGCCCCATACAAGAGCCCAGCACCGGTCTCTCGTCCTGGCAGGTGGAGTTTCAGGTGGCAGACAAGGGGGGGTCGCTGTGTTGGTGGCACCATTGCAGAGCTCTCCTTGGTGTGGAGGAATCCAGTAGACATTCCCATCAGTCCCCAGACCCCTTGGGTTGTTCCTGGTGGGCTTCAGTTCCAGAGCGAGCCCCCGATGAGCGGGACAGCGTGCTCCCGGGGGGCTCTGTCACCCTCACCGGGCACAAGGTGAGCTGGGGTAACTCCATTGAACGGGCCTGAGGTGACAAACGGGGGGGTAGTGCAGAGGGGTTGTACAAGGGGTGAGAGAAATCCGCTTGCTTAAACAAGAGTATTGCCTGTTGTAAATACCTATGGTGTCTGCTGTTGATGAGGGGAGGAGCAGAGGCCTGGTCCTGTTGATAAGGAGACGCCCGGTCCTACTGATGGGGGGGGGGGAGCAGACCAGGCCCTGAGGGCGTGTGTGAAGACTGAAAGGTGAAAGGTTTAAGAAGAGGAAGCCTCATTGACTTCATCTTGAGGACCCCGATTCAGAGGAGGAAGACTCATTTACTTCATCTCGAGACCCCTGCCCATGACCAGAGCGGGCACTGCGCAGGCGCAAAGGACCCTCTAGGTCATTATGATACCAAGCAGGGATAGATCATGAATATGTATAGGTGTATTGTGTAACCTTATGAATATGTATAACTTTAGAGAATAAATGTAGAGGGAAACAACACCGAGGTGTGCATGCCTTTGGAGGAGCTATCCCCCATGCGTCTCAGCTGAATAAAGCATCCCTACTTTACAACTTTAAGGAGTTGTGGAGTCTATCCGTGCATCATTGGGAGACCCTGGGGTAACTGGGAACCCCTCGAGAGCCCTGGGCGATCAATCCTACGGAACACACCCAATGCAGGTGCTGAGCCCTGCCTACCCCTGCTTGTGCCAGCCCCAGGCAGAGCCTTCTCCCCACCTCAGCCGCTTTGGAGCTGGGCTCTTGAGGTACCCGCTGTGACCAGCGCCACTTGAGGCTTCCCCATCCGACAAACTGGGCGTTTATTGAGGTTGTTTATTCCCATCCTGCCCCAAGCAGGGAGTGTTTCCTCAGTCCTGACCCTTTCAAACACAACTTCTCTCCTTCCCAGCAAATCTCTATTAAATCCGTGGTAAATCCGAGCAGAGCTGCCTCTCTGCGTGCCTTGAACCAGGAACGGACCTGATGCAGGACAGATACTGAGGCAGGGGCTCCTCCTGGCCTGGCCTTATCCCAACTTTATTCCCTTATTTCTCATGGAGCACGACCCTGATCTGCTCAAGGCCATGAGGCACAGCCAACATCCCTGCACATGGGGACTCGGGCATCACAATGACTATGGGGACCACAGGGATGGCTGATTCTGGAGCACCCCGTGTTCAGGTGTGCGAGGCCTCAGAACCTGTCACTGGAGGCAACAGATGACAACTGTCCTGCGGAACACAAGCTACTGTGTGTAGGGCACCACGTGTAGGTAATGCCCAGCACCAGCTTCCTGTCCTGGCCCCTTGTGTGTGGAAGCAGTGGCTGGACATGTGCACTTTGGGAGCCGGTTTCTGGGATACCTCAGAGCACTGCCCAAGAGGCAGTACACAGATGGAGTTTTAGGTGGCAGAGCAAGGGGGGGTTGGCCATGTTGGTGGCATTCTTCTGGTGTCCCCCCTACAGCCTTGCTGCTCGTGGGTAGGGACAGCAGAAAGCGGCTTGTTCCTCCTCGTGCCCTCCTCGCACGCTTTCCAAGTATTTGGGTGTTAAGAAAGGTTTTCTCCAGGCATTTGAACCCTTTTTTAAGGGAATCATTGAAGTGAAAGCAGGTGATTATCCCTGCTGCATGTGGGCTTAGGGCTGTGGTTTCTCATGGCCTTTTTCCTTCCAGAAAGGCCAGGCTGGAGGAGGTCATTGGGCAACACCCAGGGCTGTCCAAGCTGTGATTTATCAGTGTTCAAATAACCCTGCCTCTTGTCCCAGCCTTGGCTGAAGTATCCCGTGAGCCTCCAGCCACAGAGGAGCATCTCTATTTCCAGCCCTGGCTGCCCTAATCCAAAAGCACGCCTCTACCTATGGCATAACCAGCTCCATCCCAAGCCCGCAGATGCTTCATGTCACTGGCTTGAGCAGGATCTGGCGTCTGCTCCAAGGGCCACAGAGAACCAGAGGGGAGTTATCCTTCTGCTCCTCTCCAGAGCTGATCCCGAGCTTCCCAGCACCTGCCCAAGCCCCTTCCCAACAGCAGCAGGGTTTCCCTCCACTCCCACCTGGGAAAGGGTGATGGAGAGAGGGGCTGCCTCCCAAATTAGCTACATAAGGTGCACAGCAAAGGGCAAGGTGCAGGGGAGAGGTTTTGCCTTGCTCACTGTCCCATCTGCACTGGCTGGGCTGGAGGAGGTGGGAACAGGCGCCTCTGCAACCCAAGCTGTATATATACATAGAAATATAAAATGTAATATGTATATACATTAAACCCAGCACCCCATCCTGCAGCAGGGATGCACAGACACCAAAGGAGACAACCCCTCCCCTGCACATTTGGTTTGCCTGTCCCTGCTAATCCTCAGCAATCCAACCTGATGGGAGACCTGTAACCTCATCATGGTCCATAGAGGAGCTTAAAGAGATGACTTGCCAGAAGCACCAGCTACTGCTTGCGAGGCTGCAGGGAGAGGCTTCCCAGCCTGGAGGGTTTGGGTTCCCCTTTCCAGTGGTTGTGGAGCAGGAGCAGCTCCAGGATAGGGTCCCATGTCCTGGTTCCTGCTTGTCCCTGCTGTGCTGGTTTGTGCCTGTGGAACACCCTGACCTCGGCATCTCTGGGCTAGGGCTTGCATGATGCCGTGAGTCCGGGGGGGAGGTATTTAAGGAAATAAAAGCCCCAAATTTCTCCAGCCCTCTGTTGTTTGCAGGGGGTTTTGTCCAAGCAGCAGGGCTAAAGACAGGCTGGGTTTTGGGACTCGAGCAATGCCAGCGCAGGAGCACACAGGTCCTGCTGCTCGGCTCCTGGGAAGGACCCATCTCCGGAGTGTGTGATGACAGAGCTGAGCTGTAGGGAGGAAGGATGGGAAGAAGGGAGGAAGGAAGGATGGAAGGAAGAGGAAAGAAAAACAATCTACACTCATCTGTCTCTTCCCTTCCCTCTCTCAGCCTGCAGGGGTAGCGGCCCTGCAGCACCAGCGAGCGCATCCCATGCTGAGGGATTGCTGACACCAGGACTCCCATCCTGGTCAGATGGAAACAGCCCTGCAGCCACTGCCCTGCATGGAATTCCCGGGCACCACAGAGACCCAGTGACGTGCCCAGGGTGCCCCTGCTCAGTGCCTGCTGCTGGACCCGGTCCTGCTGACGTGAGGCCGGGCTGACGCTGGGGACTATATCCATCCGTGACAGGCAGGAAAGGAATGCATGGAGGGAAGCCAAGTGCAGGCTCCTCTCGGAGCTCCCTGTCGCCTCGCCTCTTATGGAGAGGAGCAGGAGGGAAGAGGGACCAGGAGCAGCTCCCGTTATGGAGAAGCCCTGGGGAAGCCCTGGCTCACACAGGCATCCAGTAGGGCCCTGGTAGGACACAGGGAGGGGAGAACACGCCTGGAACACGCCATGGGGCCAGCCCTGAGACACAGCTTGGAGCTGCCCAACCGTGGTGGGACAGGAGGTTGTGTCCCCACCACGGCCAGTCAGGAGAGGTTGGTTTCCCCTGGAGATGCACTAATTCCCCCCTGGGTTTAGGCTCCCTGTGCACAAGCACAGAGACTTGTTGCACTAAAGCACACAGAGATTTAAAAGCAGCAGGACCGCAGGCAGGGCTGACACCTTCACATTCCTCCTGGAGAGGAAAAGCTCACAGCGGGTGCTGGTGACTTGGCTGGGAGCAGCCAGGCCATTAACCTGGGGCTTTCTGTGCTCCTAATCCCCATTCGCACTGACCCTTGATGCTTGGGGTCGGCCAGTCTCTGCCAAGGCACTGGTGGGTGCTGCAGGGGTGCTCAGTGGTGCTGGGTGCCTCGGCAGGCTGAGCCCAGTGCTGGTGTCTCAGCCTTTGCCTTTTGCACAGGCTCGGTCCCCGATTCCCACGTTGTTTCCGAGACAAACTGAGTGGGTGGGAAACGTGCTGCTCCCTGAGCCTGGGAAATGGCTGTGGGGTGGGAGCAGCGTTGGGCCAATGACACTGCCCTGGCAGTGCGGGGCAGGAGGGGTTTTTGGTCCTCAGCTGCAGGACAGTCTTGCTTTATAAGCAATAGAAAATGATGCTTTAAAGTACTAATCCCCATTATCCCTGTGCAGCCGCAGGGAAAAGCCTGAAGATGCGAACCCTGGGGAGCCTAAAGAGTGGGTGGGAACTCCCAAGCACAGGGATAAGGGGCTGGGAGCAGTTTGAGGTGTGCTGATGGCACCAGCAAGGATGAGCATCCAGCATCCAATGTGCAAAGCCCCATTCCAACAGCTTGGTGCTGCTACCACTGAATAGTGCTCAATTTTATGAAGGATTATGGGGTAGATTTGGGGTCCTTTCAGACTTTGAGCGTCTTTGGCACAGGAGCACGATCCTGGTACAGCCCAGGTCCACCTTGAACACCAAGTGAGGTTTCCCAGGGCCAGCTGGGCGCAATGCTCCTTTGCTGTAGTACGTGGTAAAAGCCTCTTTGTGCAAAGCTGCAGAGCATGAAGAGGTTCAGAACCCGGGCAGCTCAGCACAGTGACAGGTCAGGGCATGGCTGAACCCCCCAAGATCAAGTGCAGGTCCCTGGGAACCTCCCCCTGGTGCCAGGGAAACAAGCAGTCCTCTTTCCCCTCTGGTACTGCACTGGGCAAATATTTGCTTTGGGAAGCACTGCTTTGCCCCGAGCCCCACAGCCAAGGCCAGCCCTGGCAGGAGAGCTGCTCGTACCAGGCAGCGAGGCTGAGTCCTGCTCCCATACAAACCATGCTCCTTATCGAAGGGAAGCAGCCAGCCTGGAGCTGGCCTTGTGCTCCAGGGATGCTCTGCAGGAACATGGGACCCCCCTCAGAGCGGAACGGGGAGGTGCTGCCACAGCCCATGGAGCTTGTGGGCTCTGGTGAGGGGACACCCCTCCTCCTCCATCCCCTCCTTGGCCACCTCCATGGCCAGGAAATCATCCAGTGAAGGGAGACATGGGGCCAGAGGGAAGGTCAGCAGCACCCTGGGGTGCAGGGAACATAGGAGAGGCATGCAGGGTGCTCAGGGGTATTGGGTGTCCATGCTGGGTTTGGAGCCCCCAGAAATCCTAGGGGATGGGCTGGAGATAGACCTGAAGAAGGAAGAGCACTGGGAAGGACTGGGAAGCTGCTTAGAGGACAATCCCAGCCATTGCTGGTTTTCAACCCCTAGAAATTCACTTTTGGCTGGCAGGGAGCAAGTGATGGGAGCTGGGCATGGCTGGGCAGGAGTTCAGGGCAGGAGCCCCTGCAGCAGCGGTGGTTCTGGCTCTGCCCATGCTCCCCGGCCCTGGCCTCCGCAGCGCTGGGAGCTGGAGCAGCCTTCGGCGCCTGGGACACTGCCCTTTGTTTCAGAGAATAAAGTTAGTGCTGTTACTCAGCCTGTCGCTATTCCAGCAATTCCTGCCTCCACTCCCGCTCGGCAGCAGGAAACATTCCTGCCTGGGGGCTGCCAAGCAAAACATGCACCAGAGGGATGCAAAGGGATGGGGGCTGGCAGCACCATGGTGGCTTCCCTGGGATGGGCATCTCACCCTGCCTCTGAGGTGGTGCCTGTTTTGCATCCCATAAGAGCCCATTCCCAGTGTGGGTCACTGAGTAACCCGTCCTGAGATAGCAGTAATCTATCCCATTAACATGCTGGGTAACCTGTGGTTCCTTGGGTGACCAAACAGCAAGTGGTGGACATGGGGACAAGGCACGTCACCTCCAGGTGTTCCAGCCAGAAAGCATTATCACCAATGGCCACCATGAAAAGTTCTGCTGATGCCAGTGTGATTCCATGGCCCTGCCCTGCGGACAGGTTTGATTTTGCAGCCTGGGTTTGCTGGGAAAGAGGATGCGGAGCCTTCAGAATGCGGGAGCTGCCAGGTTCCTGTGGCTCAGCACATCCAGCCTGGTGGTGGCAATTCCTCTTTCAGTTCTTGTTGCTGCTGGTGGAAAACTTGAAACCGAAACCCACCAGTGAGGGGAGGCACCGGCACCCTCCTCCTGCACCCATGTACTGGGGAGGCCCTGATGGAGGAATTCAGGTTCTACCAACCCCTGTCCTAGCCAGCACCGGCTGCCTGTGCTGGACTGGAGCTCTATGACACATGGAGCGAGTCCTGGCTCCATCCTTCCTTTGGGACAGTGCTCTCCACTCCCACCACAGAGCATAGCATCGTCTCCCCTTCTCTGTAAAACCCCAAGAGCAGACCCTTGCCACGGGCATAGCCCTAAACCCCACTGCAAAGCCTTGTGAGCACCAAACCACCTTTAATCCAGCTGAGCAAAGCCCAGGCAGAAAGCCTGGGGCAGTGCACCCGCAGCTAGGGCTCCTCGCCACGATGCCCAACCCGGGAACAAAGGGAGGAATGTCCCTTCCCAGCTCTGGGGACATTAAACAAACCCCAAGAGCCCATTCTCTCTCTGTCAGCCCTGCAGCTCACCCAAGCTTTGATCTACAGCCCAGCACAGCAGATGAAATAACTCCCAGTGAGGGTTTCGAATCTGGTTCCTGCTGTTTGCTTCTGGCAAAGCTGCTGTGAGAACCCCAAAACACTCTGTCCATTCTTTTGAAGCCCTTCTGAAATGCATCATAGAGTTGTCTTCTCCCTCTTCCCTTCCTTCTGAAAGCTTTTGAGTCCTTCCTACCTCTGGAAATAAACATTTGAGGTGTGGCTGCTGAACCACAGACCAGCTCAAAGCCTGGAAACAGCCTAAAGGCAAGCTCCAGGGCCACAACCCTCTGAGCTCTCATCACCTGCTGTGCTTCCAGCCAAGGATTTTAACACAAATCCCTACCTGCTGCCAACAGTTCAGCCAAAGTGAAGCTGTATTTCCACTGGAGAAGAGGTGCTGAGGGCTCTGGGGAGAAAACCTCCTGTCTGTGGTGTCTGTGGGGTCCATGGATGCTGGGATGCACAGAGAAACAGCCACGTTATTTTCCTCCTGGCTTGTCACAGCAGGAAAATCAAGCAAAAAGGTAAAAGCCTCACTTAGCTTTGCCTGACACAAGGTTGGCTGATCCTGAGCGAAGCACAGTATTCACACTCACTGCAGCCAATGCTCTTTAAGAACCCAATTTAGCTTTAGAATTGCATTATAACCCAAAGTTATTTTAATGTTGCTATCTCTCTCCATGAGATAACCCCAAAGTTATACATATATATATATGTATGTATGTATGTATATATATATATATGTATACACACACATATTTAACTAACACTAAATGGCTGTAATTTCCCAGACTGCACACAAAAGCCCGCACTGGGAGAAAGCATCAGCACACAAAGGCAGCTGTAATCTTGAAAGACCTGAAGAGCAAGGCGTGGTGAGGGGAATTTCTTACCTGCTGCCTTGCTGTGCTCCAGTCAGGCCTGCCCAAGCCATGGAGTCATTGGGATGAATACAAACAGCGCCTCTGATAGCAAATAGCCCGGCTCTGCTGTGGCTTTAGTGCTGTGATGGTGGCACAGATGATGCTGCATTGCTGGGCTTGGCCTCAGAGATAAGAAGGGGATTTTCTAAGCTCATCTCATCTCATCTCACCGTGCTTCGTGGGATGGAGCTGATGCTGGTAGCAGGGTCACCAGCACTGGGGACAGCAGGATCCAACCTCTCCAGCATGCACATGTACACAAGGTAGCTCCACGCCATGCTGACACGCCAGACAGACAAGTGGGGTGATGGTGGGGACCCACATCTCTCCTTGGGTGGGCTGGTTTGGTCCTGGGGTAGGACACAACTCACACGCCTGTCCCAGAACACGCGTGGAACGCTTATTCCCTCTCCCAGGAAGGGAAAGGCTGGGTTGCCTCCTCCCCCCACTCCCCCCAGCCTGCATTCAGCGTGGCTGCCCTCATCACAGCTGGGTACAGGTGTCAACCACCACACGGGGGACAGGCACACACTGCCTGTGCACAGCTCCAGCCCCTGCGGCACTGGCTGCAGAGGAGCCAGGCAGATGGGTATCACAAAGCACCTCATCACCGCCTCTTTCCAGCCCATGTCCTACAAGGGGACAATTAAAAGGTCTCCCCTTGGTGTGACACATGGCGTGGGGACTCCCAGAGCTGCTCGGCCTGGTTCAGGAGCGTGATGCTCCCCTGACACCCCCACCCTGCGACAAGCACCCCACTGCAGGGCCCCGGTCCTGCCCTGGCTGTGGCAGCAGGAGGGTCCCTGTGCCCCTCCAGCCCTTCCCGACACCCAAAACCTCATGCTGGCACTTCAGCTGTGCCTATGGCACCTTCTGGACCCCTTTATGACATGAAGAACCAGCCCCAGTGCTTCAAACACTTCCTGAGCTCCTGTGTGACCTGAAGTCAGCCTCAGGGCAGCCCTGGGTGCCCAGTGCCCTCTCCATCAATAGCGCAGCTTGAAACCATTCTCCAGTTCTCACACAGCCACTCCTGCCTGAACACACCTCTCGATCCTTCCTGATGGATCTTGCCACTGCATTCACACGCCTGTGCTGGGGAAGCCCAGCTGAGGGCTCAGGTCACTAGGGAGACCCTGGGGAGCGTCCAGCCATGCTGGGTGGAACCAGCACGTCGGTCTCTCCTGTTGCCTCATCCCACAGCCAAGTCCTCCCTGGAAATGGAGCACTAGCCCAGCCCAGCCATGCACGGGTGATGGAGCTCAACCACCTCCCAGCTGCTTGGCCAAGATCAGGCAGGATTCCATTTTTGCCACAAGGCAGGAGGATTGAGGCTTCCAGGCGAGCTCAGCACTGTTTTCCTCATAGGCAGCTGTGCCACATCTGGACCTGCCTGGTGAAGGTGGATTCAGATCCAAGCCCCGTTCCAGGAATGCCCAGAGCCTGGGATAGCCAATGCTCTCTGCTCACCAAGGGACGTCCCAGCATGGAATGCAGGAGCTGGGGTGCCAGGCGCCAGGCTCATCACTGTCCACGCTCCCCTCGGAAGGCTGCAGGGAAGAGCAGGCTCTGCCGGCAGCTCCGCCGAGGAGAACGCTTTGTGCAGACAACTGATCCTTACCCCAGAGGTACAGAGCTGCAGTGAGAGCAGAGAGATCCAAACCCAGCCCAGCCCCTGGGATGCTGCAGCCCCAGCGGCTGGGGGAACCCTGCGGCCACAGAGCAACCTGCCAGGCTCCCCGGTCCTGTGCAGGGGCTGAGGGAGCAGGGGGCACCCACTCTAGAAGCAAGCAGGAAAGGGAATGATGCAGCAGCCACCGATGGGGCTCATGTGAGGATGGATTCCTCAGTGACAGGATAACGCCAGCAATCCTGGCGTTCCAAGGTTCAGGCAAGCGACAGCTCCTGTGGGATGAGCCTGGCTCCCGCCCACCCACAGGATGGCCAAGGAGCCTGGATCCTTTGCTGTGCCAGGGAGTGGAGCAGCTCCTTGCCTGCCCACAAACACCAGTACCCAAACACCCTGCAGCACCCTTGCTATCAGCTACGAACCATCAACAGCCCAGGGCAGAGGGATCCTCCAGCCCATCCTGGCAGCTCCTGCCCACCAGGTTTTGCACTTACCTCGTGCTGCGTGGAGTTGTTGAGGCTGTTGCATGGGGAAGAGCAGCATGCCCTAGGAGCTGGATGCATTCCCTTTACTCCAGTCAAAAAGAAACCATCGCTATTGCTGAGGCAGGACAGTGGGACAGAGCTCGAGGAACACTTGTGGAGCCAGATTTGAAACTTTGCCCCCACTGCAGCCCCCTGATCTCCCACAAAAGCCCCAACTATCTCTTTTATTCTTCCCAGCCCAAGCAGCAAAGACAGAGGTCCTTGGTGATAAGAAGCTGGGTGGATGGCTCAGAGATGAGGCTTGGTTTTGGCATTGGGTAAATCACGTTCATCCAGCTGGGAGCTGCTGGGAGAAGAGAGATTAATCATAGAATCACCAACTGTGTTTGGGTTGGAAGGGACCTTAAAGCTCCTCCAGCTCCAACCCCTGCCACGGGCAGGGACCCCTTCCACTGGAGCAG
>JBCJKH010058397.1:14762-34277 GCA_039877255.1 Loriculus beryllinus
GCCTCTGCCCACGCTGAGGCACACACTGCAACGATTCCAAACATTGTCTGGGAGCCAGGGTCAGACAAGATACTCAGAGGGACACAGAGTAAATTACCCTTTGTGGGTAAGTTCTGAGAAAGCTTCACTGATGGCAAGTATCCTGTCAAAAATCAGATTTGGAAAACTAGTAATTTAACTCCTGCAAATATATTCTTGCATCCGGTTTTGGCTTCAAAACTTTAAAAAGAAGAGCTAGGTTTTTATTTGTATTTGCAAATCTACAATGGCATCTTTTGTACCCTCAAAAAACCCCAACCAACCAAACAGAAAACAAAAAACAAAACCACCACCACCAACAAAAAACTGTTACTTCTCATTCTAGAAAACACAGTTTAAACTAAGAAGAACTATGACTCCTCTAATGAGAAGATAATCTGCAACACTGCTGGGAAAAGTTTGTGCACCAGTATTTTCCTCACTACTTGACTTGTAAACACATTCCTCTGACTGGCTATTATGAAATACTTGACAGCCTTAGCTGTATTAAGATTTAATCAAACATGCTTTTGCACTATTCTCTTGGTGTACACAGCAGTACTTCCACATCTCCAGCTCTGTACTATGCTTGCTGCTAGCAGCATCATCACTTATGCATCATTAACACCTACACCCTGTTTATAGTAAACAAACGGAAGAGCAGTAAGTTTGATAACATGCTAAATTGTAGGTGAAGTACATGTAAGTAAGCTTTGAGGTACTGTAGGTATCCCATTAGAGGTACTACAGTGCAATGGTTTCTGAAAGCTTAAAGGTCTACATAAACTCCATAGTAAGGCAGCCTATATGAATTTAACCCTGAGTCCAAATCTTGTCTTAGAAATTTATACACACCAAAAGTGGGTAACAGCCTCTGCCCTCCTTGCACAAGTCTGTATCTGACCTGCCGAGATGACGATGCAGCTGCATCCCTGGCTCTTACCAAAACAGTCTAAGCATGCAGGCTGCTAACCTTCAGCATTAGACCTTTAAGTCTGAAGGCTGACATTGTCTGCTACAGGCAAGCCTCTGCAAACCTGCACCATGAAATAATGTTTAACTCAGATACCCACTCCTAAAAATTGCTATTTCCTCTTCTCCCCACCAGGAAGCACATCAAAACAAGGTTAAGATTCAACCCTCAGTTGCACCCAAAAGGCCAACTTCATCCTGCACATGACTAAGATACCAGAACAATCTCATGCAAGAGCAGAACGAAAAGGAAGCTGCACAGTCCCATCCAAAACCATCCAACATGTACTACAGAAAGTCATTTCCACAGGAAGGGAAGAGACTAACCCAAATCCACCTTTCAAACAAAGCCAGAAAACACAGCTAACACATCCAAGTGTAAACGCTTGCTGTAAGCAAGGTATAATTACTGCCACGGTTCAATAAGGAGCATTATGTATTACCGCTCAAAGGGTTAAAGATGCTGAATGCTTCCAGAACCCAAAGCTCCATCATTCTGGAAGCCTGGGAAAGAAGACCATGGTATCTGTCACATGCTAGAATTTGATGGTACAACCACAACACTAAGCACGCTTACGACCACTTCTTTAATGGCTTATTAAGATAAGCACCCAATATGATAGCAGAAAAAAGTATTTTTTAGGAATAGGAGCCTGACTCCAAGTGCCTCAGAAAAATATTTTCAAATAACTTTTAAACAGAAGGAAATCTTTGCCTTCAGTTACTCCAAACTTACAGCATTTGTACTTCAGACTTTTAGACTTCGGTAATGAGCTTTTACTCCTGTCCCGATAACTGACAGCTCATCTAAACATTAAGTGTGCTAATCCTCAGGGGAAATAAAAAAGGGAGTGGAATACAGCTAGCCATTTAAAAAAACTAATTATTAAGTCTTCCTCTGCCAAATTCAACTACTTTTACTGCCTGCTTTCTAAAAAGCTTAACTGGCACTTGAAGACAATTCTTAGCATACTAGTGAAAAACACATTCTTACCACCTCTCCACAGAAAGTGATGCTAGACTAGAGCGTTCTGATTTCTCAGAAGTGCTGATAATCAGTGTCAGTCGTTGCATACTCCTTTCAAACCCTGGCACAGTTACAGGAGAGAAGCTCTAAAGAATTTCCTACCCCTCTTCATATTTAAAAGTCACTTTTCACATAGCATGGCGGAAATTCCAGCTCTCACCACTATACTGCAGACCCCTCATCTCTCTCCTAGCCAGCAATCTTGTGCTCCTTGCTTCCTCATTTCCACTTTCATCTGAATAACTGCTTAATGACATTACCAGCTTTCGTGACAGATGTTTCACTTACCGTATGAGCCAGTATCACAGATGGGGATTACAACCTGAACACCTTTTCCCTTCCTTTCCAGAAACCACTGTCCTCAGCAGCATATCACCACCTCTCCCCTCAGATCTGCTAACTCACTCTCTCAACAGTTTCAGTCAGGCTTGAGACCTTCAAGGCTCAGCGACCAGAATTGGCTTGTTCTGAAGCAGCCTGGGGAGCTTCAAACTCGCCTGCAAGCGATTGAGCCAACATAGCTGAAGGCAGAGGAAAACATACCCCCACACTTTTGGATCTACTCATTACCACTGCAGACCCTTTTCACACACACAAACGAGTTGTACTTTTATATCGACTTCTCAGAGCTGGAAAAGAAAGAAGTACGACGGCTTTTTCCCATCCGCAGGGGAACGCTCCCAGCCCTGCTCCCGCCCGCAGACGCCCTTCGAGAGCGGGAAGCCGGGTGACGGTATTTTCCTCCCTCGAGCTGCCGCCTCGGTTATTTCCTTACGGCTCCAGGCAAAAAGTCATGGCTGCATGCCTCCTGGCAAAGTTGGAGCCTACAAAGTGAATTTCACCCCATACCCAGGGCTGCGCTTCCCCAACTCAGCTGGCTCCCGTCGGCTGACACCCACGGCTGGGACCGCACCGCCACTGCGCCCCGGCTCCGGAGCTGCGGGATCGGGGCCCCAGCCCCACACGGAGTGGGTACCGCCGAGTGAGAGGAGAGGAGAGGACCGGACGGGACGGGACGGGACCGGACCCTCCGCTGAGGGGCCGCGCCCGCACTGCCGGTCCGTCCCACCACCAGCGCCCCGGCCTGGCCCCTCGGACCCCCGCGGGCGATGGGGCCGTCACCGCTCCGTGAGGCGCTCCGGCGGGGCGCACCCCGGCTCCCGCTCACCTGTCCTCGCTGGCCGTGATAACCCCGTCCTCCTTGGGGATGAGGAGCGCGGCGCTCACCACGTCCTGGTGCCCCTCGACCTTGCTGAGGAGGACAGGCCGGCTGCTCTGAGGCCGCGAGTGGATCTCCGCCGCCATATTGCCGCGGTACCGGCCCGGCGCCCATCAGCTGACGGCGCGGGGAAAGCCCGCCGGCCGCCGTAACGCTGCGTGCCGAGGTGCCCCGTGTAGCGGCGCAGCACGGCCCCGCGCTGACGCCATCTCCGGCGCGGGGCGGGGGCAGCCGTATTCTCTGTAGTAGGAGAGCCACCCGGGCCGTATGTCGCAGAAGAGCGGGAGAAGAGGATTTCTGTGGGGCTGTGGCTTCCCAAGCAGGAGAAGGTGGCAGTGGGCTCTAACACAGTTCTAACACGGCTTGATACATGGGGCTGGCTGTGCTGTCCCGTACACAAACCACACTGCAATAACTGCGGCTGTTGCCACCATTCCAGAGCCCAAGGAGCCACCTCACTGCCCAGCCTGGCCTGGTCTCAATAAAGCCACAAAGAAAAGGGTGCTCCCGCTGGAGTAATTAACAGAGGGGTATGGACTGAGGAAGGATGTGTAGTCACAGGAACTATATTAGCTAGTTTCTTTATGTCTTTTAAACTAGAAGCCACTGCAAGCCTTCACTTGTTAGGCAGCTGGTTCTTGTCTTAGTGTCCAGTGCATGCAAATATTGTTCACATAGCTGGTTTATCAACAGCAAAATCCCTCCCCTCAGTGCTAGTGCTGTGACAATGGCAGTGGTCGTGCTCACACCTTTGAGTCCAGTCCTGATCCAAAGCTCCTGCTTGTCAGGACCGGCCTGGGGCTGGTGGAAAGGATACTTGAATTGGTCAGGACACTCCTCCAGGAGCAGGGATGTAGTTTCTGATCCCAGATATAACCAACACACAAGAGCTTACATGAAAATCCAAAGCTATTTATGCTCAGGGCATCCCAGACTGTACCGTACCCGAAGAGATGAGGTACAAGAAGAGGTGAGGACAAACCCCCCTGACGCAGTGGTGAGGATCCTGTCATCTGATGAGCCATCACAGCAAGAGAAGCTGAATGAGGCTTCCCCAGAGTCCTGGATGCAGTCAGCAGACAGCAGACAACAATTTTCTCCCCCTTACCAGCCCCCAAAGAGGAATTTCATCTGTTTTATCAGGTTTCCCAGCTTCTTGCTAGACACTAAAAGAAACACTCAGGACGAATGGGACCAGCTTGAAGTTTTTAAAATACTTGTGGTTAAGTGCACTTTGCTTTCAGCTTTTCCTTGTTTCCCAATCTCTCCTCATGCCAGTGTCGTAGAGTTTTTCTCTCTCTGGTGGTCACTCTTTTAATCCAGTTCCTAAATTTATAACCTGTTATTTCTCTGTATTTCTTTTCCTCCCTCAACCTGTTTTTTCCCCCCATCACCCTGTTTGCACCACCACCACGACCAAACCAAGCAGCAAGTCAGTCCGGCTCTGCACTACCTCACATCTCCCATGGTTCTGAAGAGGCACAGTCATAAAATGTAGTGGCAAGATAACAGTCCCTGGAACGAGGAACTATGTTCACTTCTTCCAGGGTTGTCCAAGCATTCACCCAGGGTTTCAGAGGGAAAGGTCAGAGAAGGAGGTGTGGAGGAAACAGCTCTTCCCAAAACCAGTATCTCTACGCATCAGAGGGATGCAGGTGACTGAATCCCCTTTGAATCTAGTGGGGCTAAATAAACATCAACCTCCTTTCGAGGTTCCCGTCTGCAGATCTACAGCCCTTACACTTGCTGCACGCTAGAGGGAGCTTTAGGGTTTCTCGCAGGGCTTTACTGCTCTACCTGCTCCAGAGCTGAGGACCAGCGGACAGCAGAGCTGCTCGTTCAGCTGGCCGCACCCGAGGATGCTGCCTGCACATGAGCACCAGGATCGCCTGCAATCATTTACCAATTCCTCGTGCCACCTTTACCAGAAGCTCCACTGGTAAGCCTAACTGTTTATTAGGTAACGGGTTGGTTTACAGTGCTGTGAGAATCTTGCCTGAACCCCTCTGGCAAGGGGAGACCTGCTGTGCGGCAGCCATTCAGACTCAGTCACCAGGGACATGACTATTGCTCCAGGTCTGGTCCAACAAATCGGTCCAGTACAGACAACATGCAGTAACTACATAGGTGAGATAGATGGCACAGCTGGATCTAAAAATCCTTCAAGCACAGTGTTTCAGGCCTGGACCATGTTTGCTTCGCAAGGTTTCCTCAGGCTTCCAAACAGCAACACGGTGCTCAGCCCAGTTGACATACTTATGATCAGAACTAATAATTCTCTCCTAATCCAAGCGGCTACCAAAAGGCACTTTGCTGCCTAATGTTTGTTTGGATGTTTCTCCTCCTCAGATTCATATATGCCTACTGCTCTGATTTATAAACCTGAGCTGCTTAATTCACACAAATTGTCAGAAGTGAGATTCTGGCTCTCTGCCTGAAGAAAAGAGGGGAAGGCAGAACCCTCCCCATACAGAGACTTCGCAGCAGGGACTCTGTATGAACATGCAGCTATAGAACAGCACATCCACACAGAACTCTTTTCAACAACAGCTATGTGAAGACTTTATTTGATGAGTAGTAGTTAAGAGCTTTGTTTTAGTCATCTTCTTTTTCTAAACTTTCGTTTCTTCTCATCCAGCCTCATCAGCCGGTACTCATCATCCTGCTGGCCTTGACTTGGGCTTATGGTGGAAATGCATTTTGGCTGAGAGGTATATCATATCCTTCTACCAGCTCTTCCATCTCTTTCTGAGCTCCTCTGCAAGAACAGGAGATACGAAAATACCTTGTTTTCCACCTCCAGAATCACAATCTGGATGCTCTTTGCTAAACCCTTCCTCCCCCTCCCTTTCTCCAGCTTGCCTCATTGCCTCTTGTACAGTCACAAAACAGTCTCCCCTCCCCTTTCCTCCCCCATTTCCTGTGCTCCCAACTAATCACTCATGCCATGGGCATGGCACAATGGTCAGTCTAGCTCTAAGGCATACTGCTCCAAGTAAATAAGGCCATAGCCACATGGCACCTTGCACTGAAGTGGCAAGATTCCCATTTGTGTTCACAACACCTGGATCACATCAGCTCTTCTGCAGCAGAAATCCAGCAAAAGCTGTTCTTTTGTTAATGAAAGTCATGCCCTGAGAAGACCACATTTGTATCGTTCTTTACCAGTGATGGCCCCTGTTTCTCCTGCTGAGGAAAAGGACATAGCACTTTTCATCACCTTTGCCTTCAGCAGAAATACACCTTGTCCAGCATACCATCCATACTGACCTCTGCTGTGGGGAAGAGGAAAAGACTTTACCTTGCAGCCCATTTTAACAGGCTAAGAGCCAGGTTACTGCTTCACAGCCTTCCTCTTTAAACCAGGCATAATTAGCACAGTGTCAGCTATCAGGCATCCCTGAAAACAAGATGAAAAAGTAAAGGAATTCCCCAGAACTGACTGCTCCTCTCCTCCTCCACATGCCCCATCACACCAGAGACCACTGGGAAGGGCACTGCTGCCCAGCACTTCAGCGTGCAGGGACAGGGACAGCAAGCAGACAATGGCTTTTGAGAAGAATTCTGGCCATTGGCACCCTGCTGCAGGGCTTCTTGCTCAAGCTGTCTGTCTTAGGATGGTGAACTCCTGGAGGAGGAAGAGGCCCTACCAAAATAGCTGGGAAAGAAGCCACTTCACCTGGGAAGAGCAGGAGCTGCAGGAACTGCAGGAACAGCTCAGAGCATCACTCTCCCCTCCTGCAGGCAGAGGTGCTGCTTGGGCTCCACAGGTCTGGATTAAGTAAAGGTCTGGGTTAAATAAAGAGTCTGTTATCAAAAAGGTGAGATGTGTGTGTGCGTTCAGGTGAGCTGCAGCCCCGTGTGGCCCAGGACCACAGTGATGGCCCCTCCTGTCACCCTGCAGAAGTCCCAATAAGACACAGTGGCAGGAAACATGGAAGCTCCTTTTGAAATACTGCCACGTGGAGATGCCAGCAAAGCAGGAATTTCACCCTGTATGTGACCCTGGTTCTTAGAGAACACCCTCTAACAGCTCCAACACAAGAAATAAACCAGAACAAAGTTATCTAAATTACATTCCCTCAATTTTATATATACATATATGTATTTATACATATATTAAGTACAAAGAGGAGCATTGGGGGTGGCACCCCTTCCCAAAGGGACATGTGCTGCCCCTGCTCTACCAGAAGCCCCATAGATACTTGCTGAAGGACAGCAGCCAGGCAGAGGAAGGGGCATTTTGCAACAAGGGCCATGGGTCAGTGTTTCCCATGGGCATCCATCTATCAGCCCACAGCATCAGCCACATTGAACAAGTTTATAGTACCAGTGTCCTCACCTCAACCATTTCAAGTAGGTAGAAGAGCCCAGGCTGGTGAGATACAGCAAAAGATATAGCACTGTCTTTCCCATTCTCAACCATCTGTTCAGATCCCAAATCAACCAGCACAAATTAGGCTGGAAATGAAACAAATGCTGCCTGTGAACCACGGAGACATGCCCAGCCCTTTGGTCTAAGGGCAGGGTGGCTCACAGCCATTATAATTAACTGATAGCCACAGGCTCCAGGTGCTCACTGCCCCAAAGGAAAAAACATCTGATTCACTCCCCCTATTGCACAAACACCCTTCAGGAGCTGGTTCGCTTAATTACAGGGAACTTGGTGAATTAGGAACGCAGATCCAATATTCAAGGGAGGTGCCATAAGCTTAGCCCAGGGAAGGCTCAGGGCTAATAATGTGTTGGAGCTACATTGGAATGGAACTGTCAGCATCATGTTAATATGCACATATTCCATCCAAGCCAGACAGGGTCCAGTCTTCCATGGTGGGAACAGCTCTTTTAGTCAGCCTTTGAAAACAAAAATTGCATCCCTGGCAATTTCAGTATGCTCTAAAGGACAGAGAACACTGAAAGCAGAGCAGCGCTGAGATGGCTTTGTTACTGTGAGTTAACAGTATCCACTCAACAGGACTTCATGTCCCTGCAGCACACAAAGCATTATTAGGCAAGGGCTCACAGAAAATTGTCATCTGGTAAGTGAACGGTGCCTACTTTGCCACAGCAGCAAGCCTAGCAAACCGAGAGTAAGGACAGCTGCAGTCTGAGGTCAGCTCCAGCACCAGCCTCCTGCATCACCCTCTGCAGCTACTGCCTTCATGTTCCCCTACTGACTGAGGTAGGGGCTTGTCTCCTCCTGGGTGTCACATCCAGCACATGAGACTATCACAGCCTTCTGGCACCACAGTAATAATGGGAATCATTAGTGTTAGACAGGTTTCAACCACTACAGGTAGTAGTAGCATTACTAATACATGCAGCTGAAATTGATGGGGCTAAGCTAAAGGGCTTTCTCTTTGAAGCACAAGGGAGTCTTCAGAACATTGCTTACAAAGAGGTATTTGAATTTCTTTCTCTTTTTCATCTTTATTAACCCACTCTGCTGCTGGGAGGCAATGCAACCATGTTTTTAAAGCAGAGGCTGCTGTCAGGAGAGGACTGCCAGCAGGGAATTCAGTGTGATGCCAAGGGATGAAAGCAGTTATCCTTTCACAAAGGCTGAGGATCTGTCCCCTCCCTACTCTCCCCATTCTGTCCAGCAAACAAGATTTTTAAACTACAAAGTGTTAACAAAATGTGGAAGTTGTGAAAGAAAAGCAGCCTTTTTAGAGCTCTCTGAAGTTATGAAAACAAAGTTGAGACACAGTTTAGCAGATTAATAGCCTGCTATTTTTGCTGTTAATTACTTCATGAATAACCACTTCATTACAAATCTGGCTCAGGAAACACTGAGTTTTACTAAATTCTGCCTCCCTGCTTAGTCTCTAGGCTAAAGCAATTGTAACCACAGGCATTTTCCATAATCTTTCCCTGCCCAGGGCTTCAGTCTCATAATACTTAAGAGTTAACAGTCCCCCTGGGCTTTTCACCTCAGAAAAGCATACAAAGGATGTGTTACCTCCACTTTTAAAAACAGAGAAACAGAGGTATACCTACAGAAAGCAGCCAGATAGAGCATGAGATCGTCTGAGCTGCAGTTCTGCACAGTTATGTTCCTGCTTGAAATTATCAATCCATCATTAAGTTACAAGCTTCACACATTTAGCCTCACTATTTCTGTTCCTCCTTGAGGACAGTTCCTCCCCAGCCCTCCTCCTGCCCTCAAGCAGCATGCAGGGCTGTTTGTGTCACATTGCTCAGAGGCCCAAAACCACATTGGCTTTTCCATGAAGACAAAAGTTGAACTGCAAAGCAGCTGAGTAAAGAAGTAAAGAAGGAATAGATCAAAGTAGAATCAAGCAGCATAAGCATTAACCTTAGGCTTGATACTCCTAGAGACAACAAAAAAAAAAAAAACAAACCAAAACCAGACAACTTTTGCAGATTTCAGGCAGATTCCCCAAAGCCTCTCAAAAGCAGCTAACAGACTGCTACTGTAAGGGTTAATAAGACTAGAGTAAGCACAGACCTACCACTAAAATATCACACTGAACTCTAGTTACTCAGTTGAGCAGGACTGGAAATTTGATATGAATCAGCCCCCAGGCTGAAGAACACAGACAGTGTTTTTACAGCATTACTAAAAATAAAGATTTTAGCAGGTAACCTAACCCTCTCCTTCCCAGGCTCTTATTTCACTTCCCTTCATCCTGACCTCCTTTACATAGTTTATAAGCAAGCCATCAGCATTTTACTTCAAACCTGCTTTTAATGAACTTCTTTCTCCCCAGCACTGAAAAAGAGAAAAATACTGCATAAGAATGTCAGAGCTGTAAAACTTTTCCTGAGTGGTGACATATTTCACCCACGTCCTGCAGAACCTTGAAGTTCCCAAGTAGCTGCTACGTGTGACATTCCCCACCAGTTTGCTCACAGCTCAGCTTGGGCAGTTAGTCCTAGCACCATCAGACTGAATAAGCCTGTTCACATTTGCCAAGCCTTGCTCTTCATTGTCCAGCTTTAGCCTGGGTGGGAAAAGGAAACAGCCACAGTTACTCTGTTCGGTGCTCTAAACAATCATCTTACTTTGTAAATTATTTCAGGACCAACAGAAATTATTTACAGAGGAACTGTGCTAAGGAGAGTCTGAAAACTCATGTCATTGCTTTCTTTCCTTGCCTAACTCTAATCCCAAGCCTGCTTACTGCAGAGAACACACTGTTGCTGTGTGCAAGCCCTTTGGGAGCTCAGTTTGAATGCCAAGCCTTTAATATTTGAATTCTTACCACAAACATCAAGTAGAAGCAACTGGAAAATTAATTCTCATATTGTAAGCTTATTTCTACATAAAAACAGCAAAGCTGTTTCTCTGAAATACAATCACATGCTGCTCTAGAGCCCTAAGAAGGCAACTTGCACCTCAGTAGTCACTTCTCACATGCATTATGCCTTCTGAAGTCCAGCTCAGGTCCTAGCTATATAGTTTCTGGGAGGCAACATTCCTGTATTTTTGCAGGAGAAACCATACCTAGCTAGATACAAGACAAACCAACACAAGTTTCGCTGTAATTGTACAAAACTCAGCAGCAATTCTGTTATTCCTTTTACTCTTTCCCTCTGTGAGATGCAACAAATTGAAGGCAAGCCTGGCTGGGCAATGCTAGACAGCAAAGCTTTCCTGCTCAGCACCAGCATCTTTAGTTACATCCATAAAGGTGAGGGGATTTTTTGTGGTCCCTTGCCACCCAGCACAGCTCAATTTCTCTTCAAGACAGGAAGAGATCATGCTGGTTTCTCCATTCACCTCTCCAGAGAGCAGAAGACCTAGCCCTGTTTGTGCAGCTCCACAGGAAAGCATGCAGCAGGAGCATTTCCCTCTCAGCTTATAAGGATTTGGTGACAGGCAGCAAATACATCCCATGAAAGAGAGCTAGACAGATTTATTCTTCTCTGAAAGAGGAAGAAAGGTCAGCAGTTAAGAGCCAGACATTCTTCCTGTAGAGCTGTTTTGTTACTCCCCTCCCCTATCTAGTTAGTATTCATGTATTATCTGTGGCAATACATTGCAAGATTGCATCCTGGGCTTTGTACTGGGTTATGACTGGCCATCCATGACAGATCAGGTGTTTTCTGCTGGAAGCATTTTCATTTCATCCTTTATTCTTACCTGAAGAGGCTCAATGCTCATTCATCCTCCAGCTTATGCAGTAGATACCTATTTACACCAGGGTTAAGACCACAGACCACATCAGCCAGCCTCCTCTCACTGTCCATGTGCCCTTAAGAGAGCAGCTATTAGCAAAGATTTACCTTTCCCATCCACATCCCTCTGCTGCCACAGGAGCAATACAACATGCTTGCGAACAGAGAATCATCTGTGATAAGACAAAGGGATTTACTGCTTATCTTTTGAAAGGTTTTGCACTCAGAAGAGTCCTATAAGGGGCTGAGGACATGCAAATGTGCATGCAACTTGGATACAGCAAGCAGGAAGAGACACCCCAAAAGCATATTGAGATGTCCTCACACAGCAGTTTTAGCAGTAACTTGGGCATAGCAAATAAGGCTTACTCTTCAGATACTGAACCTATGAATAATTCACCTGCAGCAGAATACCTTTTCTGCTGAAGTCAGTAAGCACCAGGCAGTAAAAATACCACAGAATAGTCAAGTCCCCAAACACAAACGAACACACACGCACACACACACACACACACAAACACAGAGTCTCAAACCCACCCTTCTTTCACCTTCTTTAGAAGGAAGTCTCAAGTACCTCACATGGCTCGGGACCCAAATATGCAGCAGCACACCCATGATCCACAACATTGACAGTTCATAATGCAGTTTTATTTTTCCTTTGTACAAAAACAAATATAAAATTTAAATCCAATAGAAAGTGTATACTAGCAATGACAAGTTTACATTACAATAAGACAGGACAATGCGATGTGTACTGAACACCACATTAGTTTTAAAACTCTCAGTGATGCATGCACTATATAAAAATTGCTAGAACTTTTAACCTATTTCTACCAAGAATATCCAGGTACCAAGACACTCAAGAACCAAAAGTAATCTTGATAGGCAGTATCTACAAAATTAGACCTTTTCCAAACACAAGAAGAAACCAACATTAATAGAAACATTTATCGTTCTTTGTTAAAATCCTCACAAAAGCCATACATAAAATTCTTAGTAGATACAGAAAAAGCTCAAAAGTTTGTTAGCATAGGTAACCATTCAGTAGTTTAGAGAATCTTTTAGACATTTTGAAGAGATACTGCAGTTTTCAATCTGTATTTTTCCCCACAAAGCCACAACTATGTCGACTCCTGTTTCAAAACCTAGTCAGTGGTTAAAACTAGCTCTTGAGTGAAGTCAAAGAGTAGTGTACAAAATATTTAACAGAACATGGGTGTGTCACATGAGTGTTTACTTCTTGAAGAAAGTCTTCTCCACATTCAAGGTTTGTTTATTTGTCCCATAAACAAGATTGTACCTGAGGGATGAAATGAAAACAAGGATTACCATAGTCTGTAGACACAGTTAAACTTTTCCATGAAAGCATAAAGCCTACAGAGCACAGCTAAGCCATCTCGTCACAGTCTTGTCTAGCCTCCCTCAAGTCTGTGAGCCCAGGGAAGCGTATGTTTGGATAAGTGACCAGCTTGTATTTCTAGAGACACAGCTCTGTTGATGCTCTGTGGAGCCTTGGGATGAGGATTGCTGCCAGGAGCCTGCCCTTCCCCTGGTGCTGGCAGCTGCTTCTTGTTCCCTACTAACTTGCACATATATCATCCAAATATCACTGCAAGAAGTAGGTGGGTTATTCAAACTAACTGGGACAACTCTGAGTTATAATCTAAATAATCTAATATTAAAGGCATAAAAATAGGACTTTTTCTTTTTAAAGCAATAGTAATTTAATAGCATCAGACTTCTTTTGTCTCTATTGCATGCTGATAGTCAACTTCTAAGCACAAGAAGTACATACAAATGCTGCTTACCTGTAGGATTATGCCGGATGAAAAATACAAACGGCCTGTCTACTATGAACCAGGGAGGGGATGACCTGGCTATTAAAATTGCAGCTTGAAAGGAAGATAAGGTTTAAAGTTAGACAAAGCAAGTACCATAACACATTATATACTCTATCAAATTGAAGTTTCCTAGTGAATACTATAAGCTTGTACAGGTAAAGATAAATGCCTAAAACCTACCAATGTGAACATTTAAACCACCACAGGTCACATGTTATTCTTCCAGGAACCATTCTAAAAACATACATCACAAGACCCACAGAAACCTGGAAATCTTGGGTTGTCATCCAAAGGATGTAGTAGCTTGGTCCTCTTGAACATCTGGATTACCAGAACATTACACTGACAGCCAAAGCATTAGCTATTAGGAGACACTTCTCTAGAAGTAAGCCTATTTGTATTTCTTGGAGGATAGCAGTGGCCTGAACAACACTGTCAAATTGGGATTTTCCTAAGAAATTACATAAAAAACATCAACGGATCTGATGACAGAGTACATTCCTGCAGTGGTCTCAAAGTGGGCTATCTTTGCTTAGTGGTATAGCCTTCTCATACAGTTTTCCTTGAGTATGACAGCTAACAATACAGATACTTACTTGTTGCTGCAGAAGCTTTGGTTCCATCTTCACTAACTTCAATTTTCGTCTTTTGCAGAACATTAGATACATGAAGACCTTCTGTTCCTAAAAAATCCCAAGGAGAACAGCACCTTCAGTAAAACCAACTGCAAGAGTCCTGAAGTACCTTCTAGCTAGCAGCTATGCTGACATAGGTCAGAATAATAAAAGCTGCTACAATCCTGCTGAAATCCCAAAGTTGCAATAAAGAACACTACTGGTAATATCTTTGGATACAGTCACTAAGTAATTACAAATAATAAGGAATAACCTAACTCATTTACTAGGCTTTCTTAGATCATGGTTTAAGTTAGAGGTGTTCACTTGCATTTTTAGTTTTAATTAAGCAAGTGACAGAAAAAAATATGCTATCTGAATTTAAGTTACACTCCCATTTATCTTGGTGTCAGGACAAGGAAAAAGGCACTTAGACGCCTTGCTTTCAATGAAACACAGAATTCTGTTTTCAAATTACACCAGCACAAAGCAGGCTTTTCTGTTAGATCTCTTTATAGAAGCAAAGTTGGGAATTTAATGGGAGCAGAGAGCATAAATAAAATGACATTTTAAGAGCCACAAGTTCAAAAATATCTACGCCTCATTTACAACTCTTTGTCAGTCCAGTCCCTTAAACCAGGAATGTAGTCCCTGGGCTTTCCTAGAGCTCAAGTCATTGAACTCCAGGGAAAAGCTAAATACTGCAGTTGAGATATTTGTTACAGGCTAAGGTATGGTATTCTTAGAAGTCCTGCCACACAGTTTAGACAGCGTTTGAGACCCTCAGGTTGTAATACCAAATCTTAAGAAGCTGGCCAACATGACTTACTATTGTAATGCAGGACAAGGGTGAAAGAACCGTTGCAGCATTTAATAGGAGCAAGCAGCCATGCTAGGCTGGCTACTGAACAGAACTTGCTCCAATGTCCTGATAATATTTATCTAAACCAGACAACTTCATTGTTAAAAGAGACCTTTATTTAGTGCCAGAAACTATAAATAAGGACCACCATGGATAAAAAACCCCATCAAGCAAAACAAGAAACTCACCCACCACCTCCCCCCCAAAAACACCCAACCAACCCAAACTTACTTGTTATTTTTGCAAAGTTTGCCTTCGACTGATCAAACATATCTGTAATACCAAGTGCTTTCAGAGGGTCCTTTAAGTCTGTTTCTGCTACTGCTGTAAATCTAGTTGGAACAAACAGAAAAGAATGCATCAGTATTATGTAGGAAAGCTGTCTTAAAAACTGTTTCTCCTGTACCAGAAGAGATATATGTATATATGACCCCCAAAACAGCTCATGAAGAAGAAATGGATCATATTAGTACTTACTTAGGTAAAATAACTTGCACTCTTTTTGCTACCATGGTTGTCATCGAGCTTCCTATTGTTTTGGTGCTGATGTGGGGAATGATAGCAGAGAGTGGTGTTGTACTTTCAGTAGGCAAGGCAATCAACATACTTATCATTTCACCATGATATGGCAGCTCAATGATGTTGTACCACAGCTCATTTGGAGTACTTGTAGTGCCTGAAAAATTAAGGCGAGCTAATGAGCCATAATTCTTCCAACCTTAAATCTCTATTTTACATTTAGACACCTACCGCTATAAGAGTCTGTTGGAAAGTTTTGCCCACATCTTAAAACTTACTAAAAAGTCACTGACTGCCTGCTTTCCTGCTAGATAGCCCTTCAAAAGTGGTCATGTGCTCTGTACAGATGCTAGTTTGACAAAAACACCAAAACCAAGCCAAACCAAGATGACACCATGAAGCAAATACTCACTTGAGTTTGATAGGCATACTGTTTCCCAGACAAACCTCATCAGCTCAAAGTATCAAGCCAGTCATGTTAGAAATAAGCAGGTCTGTGAATCAGTTGGATTTTAGCTGTACCAGAACCAACTGAGCACTGAGAAAAAAAGCAATAAAAGCCAGCAGAGTATGTTTCCAAACTAAAGCAATCTTGTAGACAAGCTCTTTTTCCTCCAAGAGTTATTGGAGGAGCTCCTGTTTGAAGTAGTCTGTTGCATTTATTTCATATTCTTGCTTAATAAGGATCTATTTAGGAAGCACCTTTAGTCCTTCAAGGTAGTGCAAAGGAGCCACTTTGAGGTAGCGCAGGAGGCCAATTAGGTGAGAAAGAGTGAGGTAGCAATGCCTCTGAGTTACAGCAAGTGCTGGTAAGACTGAGCAGCCCTCTTCTTCCAAGTTCCCTTTGGTTACAGTGAAGTTTCTGGCACGTGACTGGGAAGCAAAAGTTTCTTTTCATACGAGTTTCAAGTGATAACTTGTCAGTTTAACTAAACACAGGTTTCTGGGAAGGTTTTTGGATAGCAATAAGATCTTATTATCTTCCCCATTTCTTCATTTAAGTCTGCACTTGTCAGCCCAAGCTGAAAATTGACATCTTCATTAGAAATTTAATCTTGTTGCCGGGCCATGTAACCTGCCTTGACTGAGCTCATATTGCTAGAAAACTGACAACACCGCACTTATTTTGCAGGAATTGTGTCAAGCTTGGCAGTCTGATTATTTCCTGAGGGCCTGATAGTGGCTCTCAGACTGGGGCCTGCAGATGAAAACAGTGGCTGTCTAAGCCATCTACAGGACAGTGACAAAAGGTAAACTGTCCAACAGTGAGGTACCACTTTGTCTGCTATGTGCTACTATCATGACTGAGTCATACCAAAACAGAAGGGGAGCTCATCTTCAGTCAACTGACAGAATTTAAGATGCTTAAGAAATTCAAACTTTTAAAGATCCCTTTTGCAAGCATAGAGAAGACAGAAGGTCTGCATTCAGCTACCCAGAGATACTGCCAAGTTAGGACTCATTTTTGATTGGGTATTTTTCTTGTACCTTTCTAGTTAAAATAGATTTTCTAGCTTAACATAAACCAACATAAGGGATTTTTTCCATCAGCATCAAAATCAAAAGCCTTTAAGATAGCCTTGCTGAAGCTCATCTTTAGTTACGAACTTCTTTCAAACTCCAGAGATAAGTAGAATACACTTCCCTGCCTCACCCAACTCACACTTTCACCAGTTATTTGAAAGTATTACATCACACCTGTTCTAAATACATGGATCTGGGACAAAGTTACAGCCATTTAACACAAACACTAATATTAATTGAGCACTACTGACAATAAAACTAGACATTTATAAGCACAGTGGGTCTTGGTTTTTTGATTTTTAGTAAACTGTATTCTCAGGCCTATTTCTCAGATTGTATTTAACAGACATGGAAGCGAGTTCCAGGCAGCACTGCTTTCTTCTTGGGAAGTATAAACCAGAAGTTTTTAATCAGAGCTTCAATCTCACTTTAACTGATAAAATCCCCATAGGGCTGCAACACCGAAGCTCTGAAGTACACTGCCAGTCACAAAGCTGCCTATGTCAGCTCTGAGAGTCTCTGATGAAGTCTGCCTAAACCTGCTGAACTTCTTTTCACTTGTGACTCGATTTGAATTTGAGAAGCAGCTTCACACCTTGAGATATAGCCAACATGCTAACCCTGTGCTCCTCTGGGTCCCACAGGACTGGGGACTTGTGCAAGTCCCATTTCTTTATTACACAGGAAAATATACATTGATTCTATGCAAGACAGATTGATTTTATTCTTTCATACACAGCCCATCACCAGATAAACTTCAGGGTTCTGGTTTTGTTGGCAGTTTTCCTTCATTCTCATCTCTTACAAAAATAGAGATTACTCCTTACTGCAAAGCTTAAGTAACATGCAAAGTTCTCAGTTTGGGTACTTCAGGTTTTCCTACCTAAAGGAAACAGGATAAGGCAAGCACTTTGACAGAGTACTGAACCTTAAGCAACTGTTAAATATCTTGCACAGCAAGCTCATCCATACCTCAGCTGCATGAGATACTTCAGTAATCCAAAGCCTCCTACATAAACTAGATTAAGCAATACTATTAAACACCACACGTACAGCAAACTCTAGTTTCGGTTTCAGGGAAAAAAAGCAAATTTTATGAACAGTGGTAGTTACTGAGCTCACCACAGCGGAAGATAGATAGTTGGGACAGCATAGGAACTTGGTAGGTCTTCCCATCAGCTCCATAAAATGGACGTTTCTTTGTATTTTCAGGTCGAAATCGTGATTTCCATAAGCCTTTGAAATACACAGCATTTACTAGAACCAGTCTGGTCAAACTGCCATCAATATCATCTGGAGCTACGACCTGATCGATCATACCTATAAAGAAATGAAGGAAGCCTGAGTATTTGCTGTCACAACACTGGCCAACTGTTCATTAAGAAACTGAAGCACATATTACTTTAGGCCTTTTGATCTGCAAGTGTGCCAACTCTTCATGGGGAAATACACCTGAGGGTCATAAAGCCAACAGTACTCTTTGTCATAAGGTAAACCTTTGGGATAATTAGTGAACATATCTTGCTAATTGATAGACTGACATTATGACTAACAGGGCCTTACCCTTTCAAGCATGTGAACATCTTTAAGACTATGTTACAGTGGTAACAGTTTTAGCTGAAGCACTTTCCCATTCACATACTGCTAGCAACATTGCTATGCAAAACTGGTTGACATGGTTAAGAAATAATTTGACAGCCACATTTCGCAAATACCACATTCCTCACATCCAGGAGGCACTGGTTTTAACCAAGATACACGAAGCATGTAGTTTGCCTAGACTATGGATATGTTGCAATACATGATCTCCGCCTTTAGCACATGTAAGCTTAACAACTAGATGCCAAGAGGCATGAACCATGAGGAGTTTTGTCAAGGCAGAGTTAAAGATCCTCCACTAAACATGATTCCCAAGAACATGGTCACACCTTACAAGTTTAGTGAAGTAAGAACAAAAGATGAACTGCTCTACAGCATTCCAACAGTCTGATTTACTGAGTCAAATGGAAAGCATTTTTTATGTTTGAGAATGCACAGCTCCAAGATAATTGAGCTTGGATTTCTCAATGGTCATAAAATGGCAGAGAACAGTAGAAGCTTCTGGATCTCACAGGCAGATGGGCATGCACACAGACTATACACATCCCTTAAGTCCACCAGACAGGTACATCTGCTGGGGCTGTGAGACTGCAGATTCTTGGCCCGTGAGCTTGAGAACATCACACTAACACCAGCATAAAGACAGTTTTCAGCTGCAAGGCAGAGCTTTTTCTACCTCCCCTCTCTTTCTCAGTATTTCCATCCAAATTTGATAAGTCTCAGACACCATCCTGCCATGCACAAGAAGCGCTCACCAATACTCACCCCTTGTTTCATTTTTCACCCATTGGTTGATGGAATCACATGCTGCACTTGGGTCCTCAAAGTCCACACTGTTGACACTGCACTGAAACACTTCTTTGTTCCTTGTAACAAAAGGCACTTCCATTTTAAAGCCATTCTTTGCAAACACTGCATTAGCAATTGTAACAATGTCTTTATTCTTTTTTGAGACTATGAGCCTGTTTATCTTCTTTAAGGCTTTACCAACTCCTAGTTGGAAAGAACAGCAAGTTTAATTTAGAATAAGATGATGAACAAACAGTTACTGCATATGCAACTATTAATGACATGAAAAGTCAGACATCACGTACTGGACAAGACAAGAAGACCAAAGCAGGCACTCTCAGGCCTTCCAAATACCCATTTCTGATCTCTCATCTGAAAGGCTACTG
>JBCJKH010058399.1:0-15170 GCA_039877255.1 Loriculus beryllinus
AGTGTTCAAGGCCAGGTTGGACACAGGGGCTTGGAGCAAGCTGCTCCAGTGGAAGGTGTCCCTGCCCGTGGCAGGGGAGTGGAACTGGATAAGCTTCAAGGTCCCTTCAATGCAAACTATTCTATGATCTTCTTAAACTGCTCTAGTGCTGAAACCCTCTTCATTTCATCACCCAGCCATCAACGCAAGTTCCCACCAAGTCTTCACAAGGGAAAAGCAACTTTTTCCAAATGGTTCAAGATCACAGCTCCTCAGAGAGGATCTAGAGGAAACACCAAGCATTCACAGCCTGACTTCCAGCTTCCTGAGTGCATGAAGGAGCTGCACTCTTCCTAACCTGGACATTAAAGGCTTAAGTGGAAGCAAAGCTATTTTGCAAACCTCAGCTCTAATCAGACTCCTCAAAACGAGCCAAGTATTTGGAAATCCAATCTCTGTCATGCATGAACCATCCTACACTTCCTACATCCCCTTCCAAACCTGGTACCACAACCGTGTGTACAATTGCCACATATACCCACTGGCTGCCTGCCACAGCCACTCCCACTGACAACAGGGAGCAGCAATTGCTGCTAATTGGAGCTCATGCATAAATAATAGTTCACTCTCATCTAGAGGGGAAGCAGAAACCATTTCCCACCAGCACACACAGATCCTTTACCTCCTGCTTGCCTCAGGCCTGCTCTGAGGTTGAACACAGCCACTGCTTTACGAATGGTAACACAGCAGCTAAAGCAGATTGAAGAACATGGTCTGACTAAAAGGACATGGCAGTAGAGAAGCATAGCTGCAAGACTGGGTGCTGCAGCCACATTAATGTCATGTCTGCCATCTTGGCAAGCAGATGATGCTAAAACACTGTTTCTTTCAGCTTTAATAGCTGCAGCAGTCAGCTCCTCACCAACAGATGGTATCCCCTGTACAATGCTGGGCCACGGATTCAGTACTGAGTCACTCACATCCCCACAGCCCCCCTGGGTTAATTAACAGTCTGGCATCATGAAGCTACTCCATCCACATAATATTCATCTCCTTGATAGAACATTAATGGATGTTTTTAAGCTGACTGTGTTCTGCAAACAGCATCTCTGGGGATCTAAATATCCATTTCCTCATGCTGAGCTCACACAACTGCCCGTATGTAGCTCACAGGGAAGGGAAATACAGAGACCTGGAACAGTTCTTCACCAGGCATGGACATCTTCATTTGGAAATGTCAGGATTTAGTTACAAGCAGCACATGCTGCAGTAACAAACCCCACAGCTAGCCTTGATAGTGTTTCAACCAGAAGAGCTCACAAGGAGCTGAATCCTCACCAGCAATGCTGTCAGCTGGGGTCACTTTGCATCCTCCAGATCAAGGCAAGAGGGAGGCTGACCTTCAGTTCACCTGGACAATGTGTAAAGACCTCCCACCTACCTGCATGCTGGCCACACAGAGGTGGAACCAGTCCTACTGGACACCTCCAGTCTTTTATTTCCCAACAGTTATAAATGTTGGGTTTCAGGTTCTTTAGAGCACACCACACATGCTGTAGGAGCCAGAAAACACTTTGTTTGCAAGCATCTTACCAGTTATTGAATAGAGAATCACAGCCCCAACAGGCAATTCCCAGGCATCCAACAGGACACCTCACAGGAAACAGGAACACAAAGTGGAGCTGACCATGTCCTATAAACAGGAAAAGGCCCTGAGGCACAGCCTCCCCCATTCATTACTGTGCTCAGCCTGACACTAGCACCGCCTTCGCTTTCCCTTTCAGACACAACCACGCACAAACTCAGGCACGGCGAGTGTTTGCACCCTCCTCCTCCCACCCAAGAGATTCCTGTATTTCCACCTTTACACCAAATCCCCATTCCCAACAATTCCTCCAACAGGTCCTTAACAGAGGCCTGTCCTTAAACCAATCCTGACCTTGCTGCAGACATCAGCAGAGAACCAAGGGGAGAAGCAGCCACTAGTCTTGTCCACTGTATTCTCTTCTTGCCCACACATCAGCTGAGCATCCCACCAACCGAGCCAACAGAACAACATGTGCAGGGTAGGGACTCTCCTTCTTCTGAGACTCAACATCAGAGCAGATCCCTCATCCCTTACCAAGGTTTCTAGCCAGTACTACCCAAGCTCAGATATGTAACAGCAGCAGGTTTCTTTCCACCCTAAAAGAGGCAGAACTGTGCAGTGTAATACTGACCAGAGAGCCACTCCTGCAGCACTTGGTAGAGCTCTAGCAGATAAGGCAACCCTGCAGGGCCAATGGATTAGATTGAGTCCATTCACACCTTTGTAGTACCTGCCTGTACTGTGCAAAAGGAAAGGCTGAGGCCAGATTTACTCATAACATGAACAACTAGCAAGATTTCCCCTCTGCTGCCCCAAGGAAAGCAGCTCCACACAGAGCAATAGCAAGCTTTGCTGTAGGATCTTTGCAGCCAGCAGTGCAGAACCAGGGGCAGACCCCACTCGAATTTGCCACCAGTTCTCTGCCCCCACAGCAGACAGTGTGACAAGAGAAACTGGAAAACAGGATTAGTGCAAGTCTGGCAGTGAAAGCCCAGGACGAGTGTCAGCTGTGTGCAGTGTTAGTTACAGCTTTGCTTTTAAACCAACAACTCTGCTTTTGATCAACCTGAGACAAGCTTGAATATTATTGGCAATAGGCTGCCAGAAGCCTCCAAGCACAAAATGTACTTTTATCAGGCCCAAATTAACAGCCTTTCCACATCAAGAGAGGACAAAAGGGTTGGAGTTTGCCCCTCGTGGCTGATCCTTCCTGTCTCTTTAAAAGCAGAGGCATAGCTAGCATTAAATTCGACCAAGCTGCTTCTCAAGATCATAATTTCTTATCTTCCAGTCGGTTGCTTGCAGAAACCATTTAATCACCAACTGGCAAGGAAAGAAAACATGCGTCCTAGCAGAGTCCCAGCTTCAGTTCCCTGCTCCATCACTAACCGGTTGTCATACTCACATTCTGTGCTCCCCTTCACCTCTTAAGGAGACAGCATTTTCATGGGCAGTTTGGGAGGGCTCACACTTTCTCTGTGATAAAGCACACCTGGTTTGTTATTAAAAGGATGGCCCCATCAATTTAAAGGTGTGCAGTGTAAGGTAATATACAATAAAAATCCTAAAGCCCAATTCTCCATGTATCATTATAAATATGCACGAGTAGCAGAAGCCAATTCCTTCCTCCTGGTACTACTGCCATTTTCTAATCAATGAAACCATTCTGAACGTAACCTCAGTGGCAACTCTGAACCTTCACTCGGGAGCAAACGGTGCTTTCTGCCCAGCTTCCTCCCATCACAGCCTTAGGAAACACCGCACAGGGTATTACTAAGCTCAGGGTTTCATGTTACTGATGATGTGACACAAACCTATTTGTCCAGCTCTCTAACGTCAGAGGAGAAGGCTGCAGCAAAGCAGATGTGGTGCTGAAGAAGCAAGGTGTATTCTGAGCTAACAGCTTTGAAGCACTTGACAGTGTCCACTGCTGCACCTGGGTTTGAATCCGGGGTTCAGCAGGAGGAGGTTGCTGCTGGGAGGAGCTCCAAAGGCTCCAGCAGAGCCCAGGCACACATCCTGCACAAGCAAACACCGGTGCCCTTCTACAGTATGTAAATATGGGAGTGCCACTACCCCACCCTTGTTCCACATGGCAGCTCAGGCTCACCTCCACCACAAAGACCTGAAACGAATCCAGCCAAGAATGAAGCTTTTTCCTCCTTCCTTTCCTTGGGGCCCCAGAGAAACTTCCTTCATTACACACATCGATAAAGCAGGGGAGGGGAGCACTCTCTTCTGGGCTGGCAATAGGAAGGATTGCCTCATACACAATTCTCTTTGTGAACAGCAGGCTGAGAAGGTCCCTATAGGCTTGATTTCCCCTTTAATTTCACCTTACACACGTATTTCCCAGTGGAGGAAGGATGGTCCATAGCTGGGGGCACCCTGAACTATTTGGCATCCAGAAAAGACTATGGAAGAATCCCATTCATTCACTGCCCTTTTTGCCTAGGGATGTTATGGAACACCTACAGCTGAAGGCTGTGATGAAGATGTTCACAAAAGCCCCTCCTGAGTGATGCAGATAGAGGTAATACTGCTTTAGACAGTACAAACACAGCTTCCCAATGGCTCTTCCAGCCTTAATATCCATGGTTCATTCCAGTTCTACCCTTGAGTTTTCACCAGTTTTCTCCTGTTATCCCTCTGCATCCATCCCTTTTCTTCTGAATTAATTCCTCATTATGAAGTACCTTTTTGCCATCATCCCCAAGTTTTCTCAGCAGCTGTTATTCCCTCCCTGCCAAAGGTGGATCAGAACAGCAGCTCTCAACTTCAGCTCGTAAGAATCCAAGATGGGATGTCTCAATAGAGCAAAATCCCTCTGCTCCTCAGACAGGACACTACTCATGCACTACCCACATGCTGCCATCACCAACTCCCAACTTACACACGAACTAGCTCCGAGGACATGGCAACATCTGTTACAGCACTGGGGAACCACTTTCCTTATGTATATAACACACAGACAGCCCTGATTGCTGTTCACCCAATTCCTTCTCCTCTACAGCCTGCAGAAATAAAGCATCCTGTCACAGATGGAAGCTGCTTCTGCTGCAAAAAGCTCTCCCACGGATGGCCAAGAGCCCTTTGAATAGCCTATTACCCAAAACCAAGGCTCACCACCAGTTCTTCACGGGGAAAACAACAGATACGTAAAGGGAAGCACTGGCACAAAGCGGTGATGTAAACCTGCAGCTGAATACATCAAGGAGCCGCAGACGACAGCAGCACCTCAGCCTGCCACCACCAAAGCACAACATGTCAGAGCACCGCCATACAGGCACGGCCCCCACGGTCCCTGATGGGCTCCCCAACAGTACGGCAAGGCCTCACCGGGAGATGAAGCAGAGCCAGCCATGGCTGAAAGCCCCCCAACGTGTTGTCATCTCCATCTGTACAAGGACCCCACACCGGCCCCATTCCCGCAGGGCGGGCGGCTCCCGACATGGCGGCTCCCCCCCCCCCTCACCTCACCTCACCTCACCTCACCTCACCCACCGCCCGACATGGCGGCCTCACCTGGGTCTTGGTGGTGAGCTGGATCACCGCCTTCCTGAAGTTAAGCTTGGAGTCGGCGCTGCCCATGGTGCGGTGCGGCCCCGGCGGGCAGGGCCGGGCAGGGCAGCGTTGTCCCCTCACGCCGCCGATGCCGCCTCTCCTCCCCGGCCAGGCGCTGCCGCCATGCCCCGTCCCCCCGCCGGCGGCTCTCCCTGCCTGCCTCCCTGCTGTCAAAGCCGGCCTCGCAGCTCCGGGCCCTCCCTCCCCTCCTCCCGCATCCCTTCACTCCTCCCTCGGCCGCGGCTCCTCCTCCGCCAGGCCTCCATCCCGCCCTGCGGGCTCCTTTCTCCTCCTCCGTCTCCTCGCCGTCCCCATCGCCGCCTCCAACCCCTTCCCCGCTTCACTCCTTCCCTCTCGTCCTCCTATGGCACCCCCTTCCCTACCTCCATCCCCTTCCCGGCTCCCCATGGCCCCGCTCCCCCTACACCCTCCCTCATCGGCACTCCATGATGCAGAGCACGGCATTCCTCATTTTCCCCTCCTCTTCCAGCCCTTCCTCACCCTCCCCTCTGGCTTAGGCTCCCTCCACCCCTCACCTTCCTGACTTTCCCCTTCTCCCCCACCTTTTGCTTTCTCTCCCCCTTAAGCCCCGTCTTGCTCCTTTTCCCTGCTTCCATTGTCCCCTGAAGCCCCTTTGCTTGGATGCTCTGAGGCACAAACCCTGTAACGGCTCCAGAGAGCCTGATCCCAAGCCTGGATGGTCTGGAAGAGCAGCAGGATGCTGGGGAATGGCAACCCTAGTCCTGCCTTGAAACAGGCCAGGAACAAGCAGGATTGTCACAAATGCCCTGTGCAAGCACCTTGTAACCAGCTCATTGCACACAGCGGCCCATTAACCCCAATGGAATTCTACCCACCTGCAAGGAGAGGTGGGTTTATAACCCTGGGGACTGGGAATTCAGGATTCGGCCCTCATTGATCACTTTAAAGCAGCTCTTTGAGGCCATTCAGTGTTTCCTTTGAAGTTATCCCCACTGCTTTCTGCACTGAACGGCGAGCAGGGCTTCTGAGTGTCGCTGCGTTACGTTTCACATGCTCAGCCCTGCAAACCTCCTTTCTTCAGAGGAAATGAGGTAATTCCAATGGGTTTGGCAAAAGAAAGCAATCTGCTCGCTCCCCAGCTGGGGCAGACTCTGGGAATTCTCATCCGCTGGCATATAACCTGGATGGGAATCACCGGTGTTTGATTGTACCGAGTGACAGGTCAGATCTGAGACATCCATGTGAGATCCACAGGCAAATGCTTTCCCAATATCGTGTTGCCTAGCTTTTGCTGCCAAAGAGCCAAGGGATCTGCATCCAAGCACTCACTCATACGGCAACACTACATAGATAAATGCAAATCATTTCTACGGAATGATTTGGAGCAGAATCCTTCTCCCAGGCAATTCTTTTGCACAATTAATAGAAGAGCTCGGTTGGAAGAGACCTACAAGAACCATCATCGAGTCCAACAGCTTCAGAGCTGACCTGACGCATGCTATTAAGGGCATTGTCCAAATGCCTCTTCAACACTGACAAGCAGGAGAAAATGAAGGGTTTCTCATTTCTGTATTAAAATTGCTTAGAAAAAGATCTAGGAGCCACTCAGAGGTAGTTTCACACACACATCCCAAAAGTGCTTGATTATCTGTGCTGAGTTATGCATGCCAGGTGAAAGGAAACTCCTTGACCCTGGTCTGCAACTGCATTAAAGCAAAAGACTTCCCTAAATTTGGGGATATATTGATGTTTATTGATGTGATTTAGGGATGTACCGATGACGTACTGATGTATAGAGAGGTCTATGAGAGGGAAAGGGAGAGGAATAATCTACTACTTCTCTTTCATTCCCTGCTTTATCTCCCTCCACTGCTGCTGTGCCCATGAGCTCAGTACTAGCCACTGCTTGAATCACCCAGGGGCTCCCAGCTGCCTGTCACTGCTGGCCTGGATGGAGTTTTCTGACACAGATCCCATCTTTTCTGGATGCACAGTCTGCTGCTCTCGTGTGAACATCTTCTATTGCCTTTCCTGTCGGCAGTGCTGCAAGGTAATGCAAACCAGTAAAAACCCAGGGGTTCCATCACACAGAAGGCAAATAAACACTAAAAAATCATCTAAACCCACTGACACATGAGCTCATTTGGGCCTTGGAGGCTCTGATGGATGCCAAGGCTGACAAGGACAAATAAACCCCCTTGCACCAGACTCCACAGTAGCAAGGAGGAGAAAGGCCACCGTCTCTAATGCTCACTGCCCTAAGCTGAAAAGCAAATACCAAAATCCCAAGCCTTTCTGAACTTACTTATGTGTAACAGACCTGTTTCCTCCTCAGACCTCTGCAAATCCTCATTTCCCTCAAATTTAAACTCCTTTCACCTTTTGGAAAGACACAAGAGCTTGTCCTTGATCAACAGAAGAGAGAAACCCACATCCAAAGCACTTGTTTCTCATCAGGGTGCAAACCAGGATGAAGGACTAGGGAAGACACAATGCTAAGGTGATGCTATGGAACTATTGGTATGGGGGTTCCCCTCTCACAGCCCCATCGGCGGGGTCCCCGTTGGTGGTTTCTAACATCCCCCTCCTTGGAAAGCAACCCATCCAAAGCCACCAAGACAGAGAAGGCGCCAACATCCCCTCTGACGGTCCTGAGACTTGCCCGAAGTCACAGAAAAGCCCGTGACAAAGCCAGGATACCCTCCACATCCCAGCCAGCGCTGAAGCAAGCCCTGCTCTCAGCTGCCCTCCCCGGGATGCAGGGATCCAGCTGGAAGCATCATCGAAGAGGGGAACTGCGGGGCAACTCCCTCCTCCGCACCCTGCCAGCCCCAATCCCAGCTCCTTATAGCCCCAGGCAGGGCTGGGCAGAGAGGAGGAGGAGGAGAAGGAGGCCGGTCTCTGCTCGCCTCCCCCTTCCCTGTCGCCGGGTTTCCTTGCAGCATTTCCATGCTAGAGGTCTCCACCGAGCTGCGGAGAGAGGATCTGCCTGGCTGCGCCGGGCCCTCTTCCTTCCTTTGTGCATCCCCCAGCCCCGGGCAAGCCGTGTCCCCCGCCCCGGCCCTCACGTCCCCGCTTCATCCCCTCCGGAGCCTCCCCCGGCCCTGGAGGCAGGAGGAAGCCGCCTCCCCGGGCAGGCAGAGCCGGGGGAGCGGCAAGGCACCGGCTGCCACGTCGTGCCACCCTCTTCCCTAAGCGGGCACCGAGGCCGCATCCCCGCCCGCATCCCTGCATCCCGCTCCGCTCCGCGGCGGCGGGGTCCCCGTTGGCGGATGCTGCGCGCCTCCCCGGGCCGCTGGTGCTAAATGCTGAGCGCCGACAGGATGGAGGAGTTTCAGAGCGAGGAAGAGGAGCCCTGGTACGACCAGCAGGACCTGGAGCAGGGTAAGGATGGGGAGACCCCGCAAGCTGCTAGGGATGGCGGGTTAGGGGGATGCGGAGGGAGAAAAGGGGGCAAATCCCGGGTTCGGGAGGGTGAGATACCTTCTGTCAAGCATCGTATTTGCTTGGTAAAGCCAGCGCCTCATCCTGCAGCGGCACCTCTATGGAAATCTCATCTCTGTTGCTCCAAATCACTGTCCTGGCCGTGGAAAGTTTAAATCCGATGGAGAAAGGCAGGGAGCCCAGATCTGTCGTGAGCAGCAGGGTGGTAAAATCCTGGGGTGTTACATCCACAGGGAAGCTGGTTCCCCAGAAAACTTGCTGCAGGCAGAACCAAAGATGGACAGTTAGGACATTGCTTTCATCTCACAGCAGTTGCAGGTAGGGTTAGCACACACACTAGTTAGGAATTAACACATCAAAAATAATGTGTTGCTATGCTGAGGGTGCTGAAAGTGTCTCTCGAAAGCTTTTGCTGGCCAAGCCCAAAAGGGATCTTGAGCTTTTAAGTCCCCTCATTACTCTGGAGGTTTTTCCAATCAGCCAAAAAGCAGGAAAAATTGGGAAGGAGGAAAAGACAAAATCAAGGCCAAGTTTCAAACAGCAAAAATAGCTTTGCAAGAAGATAACATTCATTCATAGTTTGTTCTGAAGCAGCTGTACCTACATTTGCACTGCTCCTGTGTAATCCTTATCCTGAGGCAGGACAGTCAGTGGCTGTGGGAATTTGGGGCATGTATTCCTTATCTTAACATTTTGACTCAACACACAGTTAAGTGAATAACTGGAAGAAGTCCTGCTTAATGGCAATTGGCCCAGGAATGAACCAAACTGCTCAGTCAATCCACAGGGAAAGATTCCTCTCTGAATCCAGTACCTCTCCATTGCACTCTAGGTACAGCTATAGATGTGCTTTGGGTTGCCAGCAGGGATGTGCGGTCCAGCTGCAGTGCCTCTGCCCCCCATCGCTCCAGGACATTATGTCATGATTGAAAGTTTACACAACTTCAGCTGCAGGGCAGAGGCCCAGCAAGGAATGAATCCAGCTCCTCAGGGATCGCTGCAGCTGGTTTTCAACCCCAGTTTATCAGCAAACAGGAAGTATCCATAGCGGGATGCTGGGTGCTGGGCTATGGAACACAGATGAAGCCAGGGCAGAGCATGGAGATGGAGCTATCGGCTGAATAAACAGTACAGCCTTTGAGTGCTCAGAAATGCACATTGCTGGGTGACGTCTTCCCATGGCTCACAAGGGGCCTGGGCACTGCTCCAGGGGCGGGATGCAGGCTGAGGAACAGCAGAATCATGGATGAATATAGGGATTGTTGGACAAGGCGGGACAGGTTGATTCTGAGTGTAACGCCGTCCCTAGTGTCAGGTTCATGAGTCAGCACTGGCACCTTACAACTGGCTCACAACAATAAAACCACCTTTCCACTGTAGGCCAGGTTCCTCACTCTGTCCCGGCAGTGTAATGCAGAATAACTGCCTCCGGATGATGGATTGATGCTGGGACAGAATCCACCTTTGAGCACAACCAGGTCGGGAAGAAAACACAGACTCAAAACAAAGCCCAACGGTGGGATTTGCAGCCTCCTGTATGAAGAGGGGCTGCACAGACTTGCACAAACACAGGAGGAGGGATGAGGAAGCCTTTGACTAAAACCAGCCAACTGGAAAGGTCCTACAGGGTAATTACAAGCGTAATTAATTTGCATGATGCACAAAGCATCACGAAGGGCAGTGCCAGACTTTATCCACACACTCTGTGCCTTTGCATTATAGCCACAGCAGTATCCAGAGGTCTCTGGTGACAGCACAGCTGTGGAGCTGTTGGTTTGGAAATGAGGGGTGGAAGTAGAGTGTAAGACATCCCATGCACCATGGGCATGGACCAGCATTACTAAGAGGATAGGAATGCCAACAGCCCAGGGTTGAACAGAAACCCACGCCTGGCAGGCAGAGGACAAAAGCAGAGGCTTAGAGACTGTTCCTTAGGAGTGAGGGGTGGGAGAACCAAGAAACAGCCTTGGAGCTGTTTCTCTTGGAGCAAGGAGAGCAGAGGAGGTTCTGCTGTGAACCGGTTGGTCGCTGGGCCTTTATCATCATTTCACAGCATCAAGAATTTATGACATTTACATCCCAAACTGTTTGCTAAGCAACAGATGGCTTAACTGGGAGCAATGTGATGACTGTGTTAATTAACCGTTTTAGCACCACAAAGGAAATCATAGCTTCAGCTCCACTTCAGTACCTGTTACTTCCCTCCTCATCCTTCACAGAGCTTTACCTTGTTGAAGTAACTGATTTTTCCATGAAAATAAACCCAAATCCCTCTTTTCCCCCTCTAAAGTGCCCACAGTGGTTGACTGAATCCACCACACGCCTTGGAGGCAGCCAGATCTGGTCCCCAGCCTCAACGCCCTTCCAGCCTCCCTCAAATGAAGCTGGTACCTTTCAGGTTCCCTCACCCATTTCCTAGCATGCTCTAAGCCAGTGTGGTTCAAGGCATTGTATCGGGATGCCTTAGAACACAGAAGTAGAGACTCAAATCCCAGCCAGGATACTTAGAAGTGACATGGAAATAGTAGTGGTGTCCTTTGAGGTGTTAAATTCTTATGGTATTCCCTCTGGAAAGGCTTTCTGATTTGAAGAAAGGGGTAAAAATGGAGCTCTGTTTGCTTGGTAGCATGGCTTTGCTTATTGCCAGGCTTTCTAAGCATGAATAGGTGTCAGTACTGCTCTGGTTCAGCCACAGCCTCACCTTCCATGAGCTGGGGAATCTGTGCCTCTCTGCATTAAAGCCAGAACACAGCGATGATGCACCTCTTCCAGCCATCGAGAACTGATGATGTGGCTCCAGTTGCATCACACCCTGTGCACAGAGTATGCAGCCAGAGCCTGAGAGAATGAATGAGCTAAAATTAGAGAGTCTGAGCTGGGGATAAGTGGGGACACCTTTTCTGTTCATCAGAGGCATTTGTGTGCAGAAGGGCTGTGTGCCAACTCTATCACATCTGGATCCAGAGCAGAGACCAAACCCAGCCACTTCCAGCTTTCATCTCCCCTGCAGCAAGCTCCCAAGAGAAGTCCTCCCTGCAGTCACCCCACTGCATTCCCTGATCTTCCCACTGCCAGCATTCCAGTCTAAGCCAAAGAGCAGGGTGCAGCCCAAGAGAAGGGTTCTCAAGGATACCCTTATGGCGTCTGGAGCCTAAGTACCACCTAATGCTGGGGTGATCCCTCCTGTGTAAATAAAACAGCCTCACACTGCTCTGAGTTAGCCAGAGGACCAGAAGTAGCACAAGAACCAGCGCATAACCTCATTGCCACTGCAAGACTGATCATCCTCAGCCATAGAAACTTTTGGGCCAAACCATCTGCAATGCAGGCTTAGGACTTGATAGCTGTAACCTCTAAAGGTCTCCAGATTTAAGGATCTTATTTTAATTCCTCCTCCTCCTGCCAAGCATCTGATTGCTTGCATGCTAAGAAGGAAAATGACACAAGGTGCTGAGCTTGCACCGCTCCAAACTCATCCGTGTAAAGACACAGGGTCACCAGTGCTCTGGTGACATTGGGAGTAAAGCCAGGGACTTGGTGCTAGCACCCATAACAGCGTCACCCAGTCTAACCTGAGGTGCTCCATAGAGCCCCAATTCACCTTTCCCAAAGGATTCACTGTGCTGGGGAGCAGTTGGTATCCCAAATTCTATCTCTCATGACGCAGTTATCCCAGCTCAGGGGACAAGCCATGCAGCTTGCCTGTCCTCCAGCAGCACAGCAGTTAACTCGCTGTCCTTCCTCCCCAGTGGCAAGCCAGAAGGACGGAGTTTTGCCTGCAGTAGCTGAGCCACTTACTTATTTAGCAGTGCAGTACAGCAGGTAGCTTATGGAAGTGGAAAGTTTTCAGTGACTAATTGCCAAGCCACTTGGGAATGACACAGAGGGACTAGAAAAGTCACAGGTGACAAGGGAATAAGATGACAGCTAGGTTAGCCTGAGGGGGGAGATGAGAGCCTCCAAATCTGGGAAGGAAAACCAAAAGAATATAGGAATACATATTCTTATATATATAATGTATGTATTTTCCTAGAATAAAAATTCCCCTGTTATGTGCAGACAGTAAGAAATGGGGGCATAAGAGAGTCTCACCCAGCAACCTGCAGGATCTCCCTCCTGGTTTCTCACAGGAGCTCCTTTCTCCATCTGCTGAACCCCAGGCACATAATTCCAGCTGTGGGAAGGAGCATGATTAAAGGGACTGCTAGAAAAGGAAAAGGAGAGGCAAAAGAAAAAGAACCCAAACCCCAAACATAATAAATCAGAGCTTTCCATATCCCCCATCCTGAAACAATCAGCTAACAGTGGCGTTTCTCCTTGGCAAGGCCATGCATGAAGGATTTATGGTCTAAGTCCTGAAGGACGTTCCCTCCACAGCAGCCCTGAGCCCAGGGGAGTGGGAGCCCAGGCACCAGCCGCTAGCACCCTGCATTCAGAGGCTTTTCCTCACATCCCAGCATTTTCCAACCCTCTTCCTTTCGTTCTGTACCAGCCAGTGCTGGCTGGTGACAGGGGAGATGCTCTGATGTAGTGGGACAGTCAGGAGCCACATAGAGCTGTGACAGCACCAGGGTCTGACCCTGCTCCTGCTGAAAGCTGTGCCAGTGCTTATGCTCACACACAGGTTACTCCTGCACACACTCCATCTCCTCTGCTAAAGCAGCACACAATATATTCCCACCTTGCCTGACTCCAACAGATCTCTGTGCTCACATCAAACACATCATGAGGGCTTCCAAAGCTGCTACTTGACCTGCTCAAAAACACACATCTGAGTCAAGAATTCAGTCAAATATCTCCAGTACAAAATACCCCGGAGGAATGAGACCAGATGTTACACAACTGCTGGTCTTTCACAGCTGGGAATTTCAAATTGATTTTAGGTTGGAGTTTGTTCCAGGTTTTTTTCCATGCATATTTAAAGCAGAGTTGCAAACCTTCTCTCCAAAACATGACAGCTCTTTTAATGGTTTAAACAGTCTGTTCTTCTGCAGCCTTCTGTGATGTCCGTCTAGTTTACCCCATGTGCAGTGCAGCTGCCCTGGCACTGCCCAGTTAACTTGTCTCCTCCCTGAAGGATACAGTCTGAGTGTGTAGTATCCAGGTCCATGCTGACCTCTTCCAGTTATACAGCTGGTGCTGGACCAAGGACATTATCATGCTGTGCTCCAAGGTTTCTTGGCCTGAAAGCAAGCACTGGATCCTGGGAATGCACATTGGCCTTGGAGGCAGTGGCTGAGCACTGGGCTCTGCAGGATGAGGCAGAACAAGGAAAGTGCAGCACATCCCCCCTGAGCATTGGGCTTTGCAGCAGAGCTGCTTCAGAGACACTGGTTGGGCTCCTGAAAGAGGCATTCCCCTGCATCATGCTCAGGACTAGTGATGGACATAAACAACACCATCAAGTATTTAATCTCTCCTTTTCCTTGCAAACAAACTGTAAGGCTACAGCACTGTGTTGCTCCTGCATAGCTCCACAAATCCATCACTTACCTGAGATGAGACCCTCTCCCCACATGGGCAGCAGCTCCAGCCAGTACCCACAGCCAGGCACCAGGCACTGGGCTATGTGTGAGCTTAGCACCCAGAGGAACAGGGCTTCAGAGCATCCTCCAGCAGTGAAGGGGCAGTGGTGGGACAGCAGCATGCAAGATGATACAATCTAAAGCCAAGCAGAGGGGCTGCTAGAGAAGAGGTTGCAGGTTTTTGGTGTTGCTGCTGTTTTCTCCATTAGCTGTCACACATGGCTGTGGAAGGAGGATATTCTCTGTACTTATACTTGTGCTTCTGGCACATGAGGAGCAACAGACAGGAGTAATGAGCAGCCATGCTGCTGGTGGTGGTCTTGGTGCAAATGACAGCCATGCTGGAGCTTGATTGCTCCCTGAAGGCCCAAACCACTCGGGATCAGTGGTCCAGCAAGGGCGGATGAGTTGCCTGGTGATGGCTCAGAGTAGCAGAACACGTTGTGCGAGCACGAGAGCCAACCTGGCTGTGGCAGCCCATTGCTGTGGGCACCATTCCCTGCCACATGAGCACACTGACCTGTCCTTCCCAGGTCACCTTTGCTCGGGGCTCAGCACGTGCACAGTACTGTGGTGCAGCAGCAGCAGCCAACACGTAGTCTCTCTGGCGCTCATCCTCCTTATCTGTCCCGGGTCAGTTCAACCTCCAGAACACACAGGGGAGAGGAGATTGCCACATGGCAGCAATCCACGTCTGTGTCTTTCGCTTTAAAAGAGTCAAAGCTTCTATCCACGGTTCTCTGCATCCCAACATAATTAATTAGTCGGAGCTTTGCTGCCTGGAGGAGGGATACAGGCAGGAAAGCGCTGGTTGCCTTTCCCACTCCTCCGTCCTCTGCTTCTCCTCAACAACTCCACTTGTATGCATTTATTTAGGACACCTTCTGATCCAGGTGCACTATCAGAGCCTCTGAGATGACTGTTTCAGCCTAACAAGGCAAACACAGGCACCAAGGCTATTTAGATAAAGGAACAGCAGGGAAAGACGCAGCTGGAGTCCAAACCATGGCCTGATAACACGCTCTGTGTTATCATGCTCTAACAACTTGGCGAAATGCACATTGATTGCTGTGGGCACAGGGATGGGA